>QTSX02006068.1:0-34326 GCA_014839935.2 Entomophthora muscae | reverse complement strand
ATCATATTTCCTGATTCAGATACCAGTTCATTTTGAGAGGCAAAAGCAAAATTGAGGGATTTTTCTTTGAAATGGCCCACCAAAGGCAAAATCAAAACATGGCGAATGCCGTTATTCACGACAATAACAGAGAAGGGGGCAGTTTCCCGTGTCATGGCTATGTGATGTTCATCAGCTAAAACCACATTTTTAATCTGCAAAGAATTAGTGGCTAACTTGAACTTGTCAACAAAGCTACTATTGACCAAGGTTTGATCTGCGCCCAAGTCCAGGAGTGCAAAAACCTGTGTAACTGTGAAAGCAGAAAGGATAGGACATCAGTTTGTTTGGGTGTCTGGCAATGTTGTATAGTACTGGATCCTCTGAGGGTACTTGAATCATTGGGCATTGATCCACGTCCTCTGGGCAATACTCATCATTGGGCAAGTCAGGGATAGTCTGGGGAGAGCTTGGCTTGCTTAGTGCTCTCCCTGGGCTTTTCCCTTGTCTTGATTGTCTTGAGTAGTTGCCACGCAAAAATGGGTCCTGTTTGATTGGCCATTATTCCCATTCCCATGTCCATTTGAACCAGGGGGTTTGTGGTTGGTGTTGCCATTACTGTTGCCAGTGGATGGTTTGTTGGAACGCCTGCTTGTATGTGAGTCTTTGGGTCTCTCTCTCTTTTCTGTCTGTGCCTTGTGGAGAGCATTGGAGGTTTGTTCTGCCTTCTTGGCTTCACAGTATAGGCTTTGCAGGTTGGTTACTTGGCTCAGGTTCATGTATCTCATTACGTGCAACTTAAGAGCGTCATAGTACATGAGGTGTGTGGTTGGGTTGTCAAAGATCATGTCAGCAGGTGCACGTAGGCAAAGTTCCTCGTAGGCGCGGGTGAGTTCCTTTAAGGTGCCAGTCTGGGTCAAGTTCTTTACTTGTTGAATAATCATGAGTGCTGTGTCCTTTGGCACAAATCTTGCCAAGAAGTCCTGCTTGAACGTGTCCCAGTTCTTCTCAGTGTGTTCCTTGTGCTACTTATTGCACCAGGTACCAGCGTCATGCGTGAGTTGGATGAAGATCTCTGCAATCCAGAATTTCTGTGGGCATTCCATCTGAGTTAACTTGCTTTGCGCAGACTGAATCCAGGCAGTGGCGTTGTTGTTGTTGGCTCCTGCAAAAGGTTCCAATGTGGCACTCCAAAGTCTCTGGGCTATGTAGGCTGGTATGGCATTCTTGTCAGTTGGTTGCAGCATGGATGTGGGAGCCTGAAAAAAACCTTGTGCAGACATGGCGTTGAAGGCAGGTAGCGGGATTGCCGTATTTTGGTACAGGACAAAGCCATCAGGTATCACAGTACCAGGAGTGTACGGGGTCCAGTCAGGCAGGAGGCTAGACATGATTCTATTGAGTATTTTTTGGCCGCAGCTTGTGCGGGCAACAGGCAAAATTTTACAAGATAAGGTAGGATGGAGAACCTACCTGTGCTACCAATGTTGTAACTGTGCTGTTTTAGAAGAGTTACAAGGGGGAAAATATTTGAAAACTAGATCATTATCTTTATTGGGAGATAGCAATTATATAGTGGTATTGAATCCATGGTTAGTAGGAACATGAGTGCAGGTCACACGGTTGGATGGGCAAGGGGGTGGCTTGATCCTGTTAATGAGTCAAGTGCTAAAACAAGCCATCTACCTTATAGGATTCTTATCTGTCCATTTTGTTGGATTTGGTAATTTGAGTTGACTTCCTGGTTTGGCTTTGGGTAACCAGATAATTGGATTGCGGGTCACAAACCTGCTTAGTTGGAATCTTGCTGGCGGGTTGAGCCTGCAGTTTTGACATTAACTAGATCTTTGATATGGTTGTCAGGATTCATGGCCTTATCAGAGGAGAGTAGGGGTCCCCAAGAGAAACAGAGTGATAGACTCACACCCATAAAGCATAGCAAAGGGGGAATACCCAGTGACACAATGTTTGCTAAAGCAATAAACAAAGAGAGCAGCAGGTAAGTATAGATCCCAGTTTGCAGTGTCAGATTAAGTGAGTTTCCTCATGATAGAAACCAAGGTTGAATTTTCACGCTTGACTTCCCCATTGGTAGAAGGGTTATAGGGGGAAGAGAAGGATTGGTGAGACCCCAAGGCTTCAACAACAGAGGTTACCAACTTGGCGTTGAAGTTAGTCCTATTATCATATAGCAACATTTGAGGGCAGCTATGGCAGTAGAAAACATCTTGCAACAGGAAGGCAGCAGTTGTCTTACCGGTGATGTCCTTAGTAGGGCGAGCTTCTACCCACTTGCTGAAGTGATCAACAGCAATTAGAATGAAGCAGCAACCAGAGCAGAAGCAGGGGAGAGGCCCTACAGCATCAATGCTAAATGTGAAAGGCATGTTGAGGGGGAACTAGCTTGAACTTGTGAGAGGTGTAAGAATAAAGTGGCGTGAAGAACTTTTTAAAGATAAATGATGAGGATAAATCAAATAAATCATCAACTGCTTTAAGAGTACCAAGCCAAATTGGTAAGAGGGGCTGATTAATTTTGCGTCAAAATTGGTATAGTGGAACACCAACATGAGCACAAAAATGAGGGACAGCATTTTGAGAGGTAAATCAGAAAAATATGACAGTTGCAAAGCCAGGTACAGGGTGGGCCACTGCACAGTGAGGGACTTGGTAGCCAACGTCAGAAAGGAGGTGATTAGACTATCAACAACTGGGACCAGAGGGCCCAAGTGGTCTAGCATAATGGGTTTTGGGAAAATTTGATGATTTTATTTTTCTTAGTGATAATAAGCTATCTAGAAAAAAGTTTCTAGAGTGGGATGGGAAAGTCTTAAGGTGCTTCAGGATAAGGGTGGTGGGATTTGTCAACATCTGATTGGTTGTTGAGAATATTTTCAGCAGTGGGAGATCCTGCATTGGAATTTACGTCAATGACGTCATAATTTGAAAAATTCTGGCGCCCAGTGGGTTGAGCGCTGTCATCTCCATATAGTGTATAACACGTAATTTTCTTGTCATAATTATTTGGATAAAAATAAGGGAGATCTGGATTTTCCAGGGCTATTTGAGCGACCCCAGCTTTGACCCATTTTTTTGACAATAACAGCATTTAAGTTGTCTATTTCTCTCAAGGGTTTAGCAACAGTTCTTTGCTGGTTTCTGGTTTTGCAAGGGTGTACTATTTCTTCCATTTGATTTTCTGCCGTAACAAGAGGCAGCTCAAGGTCTCTGGAGCTGGAAGTTGTGGCAACTAGCTATGACGTCTGGAATCAGCAGACAAAGCTTTTCCCAGAAGTAATTTTTCTGGAGCCAGTCAAAGGTCTTGACAATGCCCCCATGACCAGTCTCTTTATGAGCTTGAAGCACCAACAAAAGGCAAAGAATAGGTTGTACATAAGGCAGATAATGGTCTTGTACTTTCTTGAAGAGCTGATTGTTGCAAATTAGTGTATCCTCAGAAAGTTTATACAAGGCTAATTTGACTTCTTTTGTCTCGCTTTTCCAAGAGGAAGGGTATCCAATTAGCTCATACGGTTGATCAGCCTCAGCAGGATGTAGAGCAAAGATAGGAATTTGGGACAAACCATCAGCGTTCTGATGTTTAATTCTGGGGTGATGGAGCACAGTGAAATCATAACCTTGCAGGCGTAGGGCCCATCTAGCTAGCTGTCCTTCTGGCTCCTTAAGCTGTTTTAACCACTTAAGCAAGGCATGGTCAGTGACAACAGTGAAATGAGTGCCATACACATAATGGCGGAACTGTTTGACTGCATGCAACACAGCAAGGCATTCTTTCTCTGTAACGCTGTAGTTCTTCTCATGCTTGTTCAGGACACAAGAAGTATAAGCCACAGGATAATACACACCTTCATTGTCTAGTTGAGCCAAGATGGCTCCAATAGCTAGGTTGCTAACATCAGTGTATAGGATGAGCTCCTTATTGTAGTCAGGATACAATAAGATGGGAGCCTCCTTGAGTTTCTTCTTGAGGGATTCAAAAGCTTGCTGTTGGCTAGCGGTCCATTTGAAAGGGACACTGCATAACATTTGGACCAGGGGTTTGCTAGTATCAGCAATGTCAGGGATGAACTTTCTGTAGTAGCCCATCATACCCAGAAAGACTTGTACTTCTTGCAGGTTGGTGGGGGGAAGCATTTTGTTGATGGCTTCAACTTTCTTGGTCATTGGGCAAATCCCTGTCTGGGTGACTTCATGGCCCAAGAATTCAAGACACTCTTTGAAGAAAGCACACTTAGATGGTTTCAAATTAAGGCCATCCTCTTAAATCTTTATTAACACTTCCTTTAGGTGGGCTAGGTGATCAGTAAAGGTAGCACTGAAAACTGTTATATCATCTAAGTATACTAGGACACATGCCAGTTTAAAGTTGCGGAGGATGGAGTCCATGGCTTGTTGGAAGGTGGCTGGGGCATTGCAGAGTCCTTGTGACATACATGTAGGCTCAAACAGCCCTTCAGATGTAATGAGTGCAGCCTTTTGGCAATCCTTGGGCTAAAGGTCAACTTGCCAGTACCCAGATGCCAGATCCATTTCAGAGAAAAACTTAGAGCCTCCAAGACGTCAGAGAGCATCATCAATATGTGGCAAGGGGTATGAGTCTTTCTTGGTTAAAGAGTTCAATCTGTGGTAGTCCATCACAATACAGCAACCTCCATCTTTCTTCTTTAGAATGAGTAGGGGTGAGGCCCAAGGACTTTGAGAAGGGGCCAGCAGCCCAGCGTCTAACAGTTGTTTGAGCTTTTTAGACACCTGAGCGTCTTCCACACAACTGCGGTAATATGGTTTAGCGCAGAAGGGGAAGCGTCTCCAGTATTGATCTGGTGAATAAAGCCTTTAGCTAGGCCATAATCAGTGCTGTCTTTGGCAAATATATCTGAAAATTGATCTAGCAAATTGAGAACCTCCTTCTGTTGAACCGGGGATATTTGTGGGAAGTCTTGCACATTAAATAAAGATAGGACTTGAGGCTTGTCTTCAGGTAGGTTAAAATCATGAAACACACCAAAGGGATTAAGTGACAAGACATTGAGAGCATTCAGTAATTTGCCATAACCAAAAACCTGCCCTCTAGATACATTTATGAGAGAGCGGTTAGGTTGGCTAATAGCAATTGAACAGGGTCTTTATGGGAGACATCTAGGATTCCAGGACAGAGGCAAGGTTCATTGCAACCTAGCAAGGGAGGGGAGTACAATTCCAGGAATGTACACTCAGGTAGCTCATACAATATTTGGGAGTCCAAGATGGCTTGAGAGCCAGGGGGAATGGTTGTAGCTGAATTATCCAGAAGAGGGATTCCCTCAGACACAGGGCAGACCATAGGCAGACACTTCATGTTGGAGGAGTGGGTACCGTATTTTAGAATGAAAACACCAGTAGGATATTCTAAAGCACACATCTTGAGGCGCTTTCTGGGAACTTTTACTGGCTCTTCAAAGATCAGAGGGACCTCATAACCTAAGATAGATACCCATCTTTTAAATTGATGATCCAATTGTATTCCCTAAGAAATAGGGTACCAACTAGAAGGTTATAACTCTCATTCTTCAGAACTGCGACAGGTGCAGCTAGTAGTAGCTTGCCAAAATGCATGGGAAGAGAAGAATAAGCTCCTATAGCGCAAGTCATGGATAGCCCAGAGGTACCATACAACTGGTGATAGTTGAGGTTGGGGGCAAGCTTGAGCTTCTTGACAAGCTTTGAAGAGACAATGTTAACAGGAGATCCAGCTTCCAAGACGGCCTTGATTTTTACCTTCTGGATGGATATTTTCATGTGAGTGGTAGTACAACCAAAGGGTGGAAGGACAGCCAGGATGTCTTGAGCTTCTGCTAGCTCTTTCTCTCACTTCTCAACCATGCATCTTAAGCCTGGAAACTCCTTATAGACAGTTTGGAGAGGAAGCAAAACTGACACATTCTTGAAGACAGCGTCTGCAACTTCAGCAGCTTCCTCTGATGACTCCAAGAGCACAGGAGACCTCTTGCTTGAGTGAGGGATGGGCGAGAGACAACCTCTTTGGCCTCAGACAAAATCTTAGCAGTTGTTGTATTCTTATCAGAGCGTAACTTGTAGGGAACCACAATGGTTTTGAGGACGGCAAGAACTGAATACCTGTAAGCGTCAAGGTCATCAACATCAGAATCATCCAAGTCAGAGTTGTCAGAGATATTGTGAAAAAACAGCAGGATGGGAGGAGCCTTGATATCAGCAGGCTTGGAATTGGTTATGGAGGGGGGTTGAAGGAGACTGGGAAAAATTGTCAACCAAGAGTGTCTCTGCTTCTAGGTTGACTGTTCTTTTCCCACCTGCTCCTTGGGATCAGCTCCTTCAACCTGAGGATTGGTGCACACTCAAGAATGGTGACCTATCTGGCCACAGTTGTGGTAATCTTGACGTCTAGGAGGGTTTTTTGAGTTCATGGTAAGAATGCAAGGACCACAGGAAGATGAGCCAGAATTAGAAGTGGCTTGACTTTATCTAACGGCTGCTCCAGAATGGGTAAGGTACATATCTTGCAGTAGCATCTTTATGCTCTTCATGGAGGAAAGCATGGCGTTATGGGCTTTGAAATGGAAGCACAGAAACTGGTTAAACTTGAGGGCTTGAGCGCAAGCCATGTAAGCTTCATGGGCCGTCAATTGTCTGCTTGTTATCAGTTGCTGTCCTTTCATGTAGAATCTATCTGCAAATTCAGCTAGAGTCTCCTTAGGTTTGAAAGCAATGTGAATGAAGGCGTTCTTCTTCATGTCCAAACTAAGGTAACCACCAAATTTTTCAATCAGAAGCTGCTTCATATCTTCCCAAGTCTCAATGGTGGGCAGCTCAGGCACCACCACCTCCTGACAGGTTAGGTGTAGACAGGTTAAAATGTGTTCCATCTTAATCTCATCCAATGCTCTTTTCATGGCAGTTTCATAGATAGTTAGGAAAGCTGCAATGGTCAAGGTTTTAGGGTTGAATACTTGCTTAAAGGTAGGCTTGAAATGTGCTTCTGGAGTTGGACCACCAGTGTTGCTATTGAGTACATTTATGCGTGGGGAGAAATCTGCTTCAGATTCAGAGGGGGGCTGTCTGTCCCACAGCTTATAAACACTTTCTTCAAGAGTAGTCAGGGTCTCAGCAGTGCAGACACCTGTATCATTAGCTAGAGTGGTCTGTTGCTCAGTAACATCTAGGTATTGGCCTTGGGTTTTTACTACTGTAGAGAGCTCAGCCAGTCAAGAAGTAAGGGTAGGCACCACCAAGAGGCAAGGGGCAAACCTGTCATTTACTGAGTAAATCAATTCACTCATTTCTTGAATGTCCCTGTCTAGATTGGCATGGTTTTGTTTCAAACGGTCCACCTCATTAGCTAGAGCAATTGACTCTCTAGCACATTGGATTCAAGGGGCTCCTGATAGGCCAGGGCAGCAGCCATCTTTATCAACACCTCCAACTGGATTAGCAGCAGTTGCCACCATTTTTATAGGGCAGCAACCTCTTGCTGTATCTCAGTAGCTTGAGTTGTCAAAGCAAGCACATGAGGATCAGGCTGAGGAGCTTCAGTAGGGCGTCCTTGACTGCAGGTAGATGCTTGTAGCTCTTGAATGGCATCCCATAGTCTTTGCTCTCTATCCACCAAATTTTCAGATAGGGGAGAAGGTGGAGCATCTGGCTTGGGCATAGATAATTCATTCACTTGAGTCTGGAGATTGGCAATAGCGGCAGCAGTGACAACCCTCTCTTGATCAAATTCCTCACTGAGCTCACAAAGGCCTTTAGTAGCAAGGTCCGCTACCTGTTGCAGTTGCTCAAAGTAATAAGCGCTGAAAACATTGAGCTGCTGTACAAGTTGTTTGAAATTGGTGAGATGGGCATTCAAGGTGGAATCTACTTGGGTTTGCCAGGGCTGTTCCAACTGGTGAAACTCATGTAGATGCTCCTTGACATATTCAGGGATGGAATGGCACATTTTCTCAATAGAATTGACCAAAAGGGTCTAGGAGGTGACAGAGTTGCGCTGATTGTCAGATACCAAGGAAAACAGGGAGTGGTCCATTGTTAATATGCAGCAAATCAATCCCAGTGATGAGTAACAGCTGCTTGTAGAGACAAAAAGTTTCCTGGACATAGAGCCCCAACACCATGTGATGATGGGCTAGGGCAGGCTGCACAAAGGATGACAGTAGGTGCTCAGCGGAGCCAGCCGCTGAGAGGAGGTGTTGTGGAAATTGAGGAGCCACAATCAATTTGTAGTATTCAGCCCAACTGAACTGCAACTGGAGGCAAGGGATGGCTCCTTCACAGGCTATCCCAAGGGCTACTGCTATGACTTGTTCCAAGTCAGGGGTACCCATGGGGTAGGCAACTAGGCGGGGACCATTCCCAAGGTTCAGTACAGTAGGGACAATACGTAGGTCTGTGATGTCTTCCTCAATAGGAGGTCTGGTAATTTCAGATGAAGTCAACTCTCAAATAGGCAGAGGCAAGGGACCTGAAAATGTAGATGCAAAAGGGATAACCAAGGGGCTTACAGCCCCTGTAGTGAGCACCATTTTTGTTGTGTTCTGAGGCACAGCACAGATACACAACAGGAAATCCTAACCTTAGGATTGAATTTGTACTAAGTCTTGGTTAGATAGCAGGGAAGGCTATGCAATTACCTTGTGGCCCTGGATGAATAATCTCTACTAGTTGTGGCTAGAGAGAGGCGCCAAAGTACTTGAAGACACAAAGACAAAAATGTGAATAGAACTTAATTTTTATTGGTGAATAAGAAATGTAATATATAGTGGTTTGTGATACCACAAAACAATACCAGGACAATTGGATCACTTGCCGCAAGCATGAGTGGGGCAAGTGAGTTATGCAGAGTCAGGATACCAAACAATTGTATTTCCCAGTTCAGATATAGACTCATTTTGAGGGGCAAAAGCAAAAGAGAGAGATTTTTCTCAAAATAACCCATCAAAGATAAAATTGAAACATGATGAATGGCGGCATTTACAACAGTTGGTGTATCTTACTAACAGTTTCTTGACTTTTTTGGGACAATTAATCATAACAAGAGAGAAAAATAATGGCTCTGTAATGTCTAGTTTAGAGGGAGAAATGTCACAATGTGGTTAGTGTAAACTAGCCATTACTGACGTCAATAACTCCCATCAATTAGGCTCTAATGTGAAGGGTCAAATTGTCCTGTAGTTTGGATGAACAATTAGTCTGGTTGACTAAAAGGTCATATCCTCAGAGGGTTATTTAGCCCATCAATCATACTGATTGATGGGATGAGAGCCAATATAATCTGAGGTGAAGTCTGATCAGATTATCAGTGGCTTAATATTAATCACAAAACCCCTATATAACTCTTCCCTTGTTTATTAAATAAAGAATTTATATTACATTACTTATACTTTTATTATAGGCACTAGGCAGAAGAATCATCTTAGATTAGTCTTTAGTAATACATAGGTTGTAATTGAGTTAAGAATATACAGCAACTACCACACCATAGCCAAAATTACAACACAGTTTCTACATCTTCAAGGTATTTTTTATTTCTGCCATCTTATACTTCTTCTTCACCACTTTTTGAATGTCCTTCTGATAGTCCTGCTCCTTACCCTTTCTCTTCTTGGGGGCCACCTGGTTAGCAAGGTTCAGGAACTTGGAGACAGTTCTTGCTTGCTCCTCTCGCAGATTCTGGAAGAACTTATTGTACTTGGGGTTTGCCCCAAACTTTGTCTTCAGGTGTTTATGTCACACCTCCAGGCTAGATGTTGTCTTCATCTACACATTGATGAAAGCGCTCTGACAGTTCCAAGGGGCAGTGGCCCCACTTTTTCCTCTCCAGGCAGTCATCTTTTTCCCTACCCATTGGTGCTCAAAGTAATCAAGGTAGCCCTTGAAAATGGTGGAGTGCTTCTTGATATAAGCATCCTCTAGGAGGGCCTCAAAGCCAATCCCAGTATGCTCTGGCTGTATAAAAGCCAAGGCAGCAAACTGGGTTAAGGCAAAGCAGCACTTTCCTTTACCAATGTTTAAATACTTCTCAAAGAGCTCCTTCTCTCTCTTAAGATTCTTGATCAGGGCCTGCCTAAAATGGAAGAAGCAGCCCTATACTTCTCCATTGAAGGTGGCCTCAAAGGCTCCAAACTGAGCTTGCTCAAAGTCCATTGTGATTACCTTTAACCCAAGTGAGTGCGCATGAGCTAGCTGCTCTGTGGCTAAGGTGGACTCATCCTTCTCAGCAGAGGAGGAATTGGCCCTTGTGGCGTGAGTGGGAGGGGGAGCTGGTTGGTGGGAAGGGAGCTCAAAGCATCCCAGACAATTTTAAATGCTCTGGCATAGACTCCAGTCTTAGCACCAGGCAGGAGGAAGAAGATAAGAGGTATAACCTGGGTATTGAATTGGCCATGAAGTACCCAAAGCTGCTTGAATAGGGAGGGATAGGTTGCAAAAGTGCTGTTGCACAGCCAGGTGGTAGCAGTGTTGAGCTGCTCCGGGTTTTGTGTTGTGGCGTAGGCTATAATTCTATCCTCTACTTCATGCTCATAGTCATGAAACAGGAACATCTTATCATCCTCAGTTTTTTTGAGGATATCTGTGAGGACCAGGTCTTTGATTGTAGTGGCGCTCTTGGCCAGGGGATTAGAGGCTTGACACCTATCACTAACAAACTTCACCAGCTGAATATGGGTTGGAACCCTCTTCAAGTTGGTAGGGGAGAGGTACTTGTAAGCAAGCACAGCCAGATGAATGAGAGAAAGGTCTTTTGAAGTGGGCATGACCTGGACAATGTAGCACTTTAGGAGGCAGGCTATGGTGATGTTAGGCATTATGCAAGTGTGCTCACCCTTAATTGTTTGGACTAAGTCCCAGCGCTCAGTGTTGAGCTTCACTGAGCAGAAGCAGTCCTCACAGGTATAGTGGCATCTCTTGAAGCCCCAGTTGGTGTTGTTGCAGCTGAAAATGTACCTGTTGGCTACCATGGCCAATCCACCCTTCACACTTATTATAGGGGGAAAACTTTGGCAAGGTGGAAGGAACCTTGAATTTGCCATCAACATTGCAGATACTATGGGCTAACAGAGGGTCCCAGGGGCCAGCAGGAGCATGGTAAAAGCCAGGGAAGTAGTCAGGTCAGGGCTTTGAGTCATCTCCTGATGAACTGGAAGTAGAGGATTTTGGTGGGGGAAGCAGAAGGGGGCTTGTCTTGGTGCTCCTCATGTGTAGGAGACTTATCCTTGGGAGGGGACTTCTTGGCTTGGCGGTGCTTCTTATTAGGCTCCTCATATGAAGCTGAGTTATAGAAACTGTGGTCAGTAAGTGAACCATTGTTTCCTCTCCCCCAGTGGAGTGAGCGGGGCTCTTCTTGGGAGAGGGCTCAGGGGAGGGCTTAGGGGTAGCATTTTTGGATGAGGAAGGCTTTTTCTATAGGGTCTTGGGGGCCTTTGTGGGACACTTGGTTCCTTTGGGCTTCATTGAGGTGTTCTTGTCCTAAAATAATAAGCTACAAGTTCTAAAGTAAAGCTTTGTATTTAAAAAACAAAAAAAATAACTTAAAAATCATAATATATAAAAGTAAACCTTATATGGCTTTTATTGGCATTTAAAAAGAAAAAACATTATATAGTTTTTATTTTATTATACTTTTAAATAAAAATTTAAAAGGTAAGGGAAATATGTAAAAGTATAACCTTAAGATATAGATTTTATTTTGAAAAAGTAAATAATATGAAAAAGAAAAGTTTAAAATGCAACATATAAAAAATAAGATGTTTTATTATGTAAAACATAAAGTTTAATATACTGTAAATTCAGAACCTGAACGTAAAAATGCGGGATTGTCAAATCCTTGGTCCAAATTTCAAATCACTTTTGCGGGATGGCCATTTTTTAATTAAATTGATTTTTTGAGTATTTATTTGAATATTTGAAAATACAGGAACTCATAGACACTTTGCAAAGTTCAAGTCAAACTGCATATTTCCAATGGACAAAATGAATTAACTGGAATCAGATTTGAAGCGTTCAAATCCATCAACCATTTTCATTAAGTTTACTATGTTTTTTGAAATTGTGGGATTGTCAAATCCAAGAACCAAATTTCAAATCACTTTTGAATGCCACTAGTAAACTCAGATATTAATTGCAGGAACTGGAATCCAAATTTAATGTACACTAAGCACACTGGGAAACACCAACCCAAATCAAGAAGCTCCATCACAACAAAAATCAAATGAAAAATTCAATATTGATAACCATAATTGGACAAAAAAAGTGATTAAACTTTAAAATCATCCAAACCCAGAAAGTATACAATATTATTCACTTCAAATCACAGATATAGAAATTCTGTTACCATTGAAGGCTAACTCAAGAGAAAATGACTATCCACAACTAAACTAATAACTCCAAATAAATACATATTTAATATTTAATATATTTTTTATTTTACTTTTATGGACCTTCAATTGCATTCTCAACCCGCTTCTGCACCAGCCCGCGGGGCAGCCTGTCCATGAGGGCGTCCCAGAGGGTCCAAGAACAGACTCAGAACCCAACTTGAGGGGAGTCATGCCAATAGTCAGGCCTCCCAAGGTGTCATTGCCAGCCAACCATCTCCTGCATCCCAAGCCCAATCAACCAGCCTGAATCCCAGACAGAAGCCACTCTCAAGGCCTGCAACCAAAGTCTTCTACACCAGGGTCACTGGGAACACTGAGGTTACTTACACCTCCACCATGTACCCAGTCATCACCCGGCCCCGCACTCTTGACCCAAGAGTTGCTACTTTCTGCCCCCGCGTCTTTGACACCACCTATGAGCCATTGACCACAACTGATGAGCCACCTGTGCCTGTGTCTTATGCCACCATTGACGGCGCCACTGTAAGCAAGCATGATCCCACCTTCTACATGAAGGTCCCAATCCCCTGTGTTGAGCCTGGTAGCCAGGATGCCGTGGTACCTGCCAAGGGCCGGCGTTGGTTGACAGATAGTGAGCATGAAGCTCTCCTCAACTGCTTAAACGGGGGAATAGCGGTTTGGGATATTGCATCCCAATTTGGTGTCACGGCCAGGTACATTGCCGACATCAAAACCAAGTATGGCAATACCGGGCAAATTGCCAAATCTACCAAGGCAAAAAGACAGCAAAAACTTCTTCAGCCTGTACACATTGACGCAATCAAGCAGTGGGTAGCCAGGGATTACCACCTGGACACACATGCTGTCCAATCAATGCTCACCACAGAGTTCAGACTTTCTGTTTCCAAAACCCTTGTCTACAAAACTATGGTTGATTTGGGCTTCTTGTGGAAGGTGCTTGGAGTTTCTCTGTACAATAGGAACAGTGAAAAGACCATCGAGGATTGACACATTTATGCCAAGACATATCTGGCACTAAAGGAGACTGGGAATGTCCAGTTCTTCTATATCAACAAATTGTCGTTTTCCTCCTCACTCAGGTCTAGGCATGAGTGGGTTGAGAAGGGGTCCAAGGACAATGTAGCCCATTGTGCAGCTGTCCTTTCCCAGACCTATTCCATGGTTGTGCTTCTTGGTCCTTGTGGGCTAGATCAATACCAGATGATTAAAGGCTCCCATAACAGCGGGACCTTTCTTGATTTTCTCTGAGCTGTCAAGGAGTACCTTTGGATAAATTATAGCGGTACAACCAACGTTGTTGTGCTTGATAATGTCAGGCTCCACAAAGTGGATCTGGTTGTGTCCAAGTTCCCACCCATTGACAAGAATAGCCACTCCTCCAGCCACCGCCTTGCTAACTGTCCAATGAGACTCCTCTTTCTCCCCCCATATTCTCCATTTCTGAATCCAATTGAGGAGGTGTTTGGTTGGATCAAGAATAAGGTGAAACAAGGCCTCCCTCAGGACACTGAGGATCTCTTCAACATTCTTGATATCAGCCAATTTGCAATGCCACCAGATGTGGTGGCGGCTTTCTACAAGCACTCGGAATCATTCCTCCCAAAAGCCCTGGCCTCCAAGTCAATCAGATAAATGGGCACTCCAGGTTTTATTTGTTTTTATCTTATTTATTTTAATTCTAATAGGACAAAAAAATTATTATTTATTAATATATATAAAAGTGAGTCTGTCTGTCTGTCTGTCTGTAATGTCGCCTTGAGTGGGCTCAAGCCGTAAGGGATTTGACTGAATTGATTTTAAGTTAAATTTGATTTTAAAAGTTGACAATCCAGCCACAAGCTCACTTTGGCTCATCGTTACATTCAATCCCTTACATGCATCTTTGAGAGTACACAGATTGAATTCAGTGGAGTGTGGTCTAAATCATGTTGAACTGAAATATAAGCCACTCGAACTTTAATAAAATTGTATTTAATTACTTGAATTTTAAATTAGTGGCTAACATCATTCAACCATATCAAAGTGGCTTATCTGTATAGATTACCCGACTCTAGAATGGGTGGATTAAAATTAGAAAAGAAGCAGCAATTGTTTGAGATCCTTTTATCTGATTGGATGCTTGAACTCTGCTGAGGATTGAATTGACAACGAAAAGAGAGCTTGGTCAATTTAAAGCAATACAGTTTGAATTATAATATAAATATTAGTTTAAAGAAGGAGATGGTTGGCTTGGACATTTCGAAATTCTTATTCTTCAAGTGAGATAGTAGAGCATTCCAATTCGATGCCACCTGATCCAAGTAGCTCCATATTGTTTCAGAGTAAACCTTGCTTGCCACAGCTTCATCCCAAAAGAACATCAGTGGAGTAAACTAACTATGATAAAATTATGTTTCCATATAATAATTTTCATGAAATTTAGAGGACGTAAATCAATTTTTCAGATGATTCCAATCAAAATGGTACCAAACATGATAGCTCTAACTGCTCTAGATGCTGAGATATATAGTTAAGTGCTGGAATCGGGTTCACGTCATAATCAAAGGCTCGGATTCGATTTGAAATTATCTAAATTTACTTTTAATGCACATTAAAAAACTAAAATCAATGTATCTCAGTGAATACTAAGCCGATTTTGATGTCCAATAGCTTATTTAAAAGCTGCAGATCAGCTCTACATTTTGAAGGGTTAAAAAATCAAATACTAAATTTTAAAATAATTAGTTTAGCTGTACTATCTTAATGGTGATACTACACTTATTTAGATTTAGTTTTTATTTATACTTGAAATATACAATTTAAATTAAAATAAATATAATTGAAACTACATTTTAATAAAGCAATTAAATAAATTTTAATTAAACACGTAATAAGTACTCTAAGCCTAAAAACACAATAAAATATATTTAATTGATTTATTAAATTCAACTTTAATTCTGTCCTTGGACGGGGCAACCACCTAGTATATAATAATGTGACGTTTGATTGTATTATAGACATATAAGAATACATAGAAAAGGTAAGTAAAACTAATTATACTAGATATAGAGACACATATTTTTATTATAATACACTGAATATTATATTGACTGTTGCGCTAAAAAATAAAATAAATTAAAAATGATAGAAATAAATTAATTTATTTATATAATTGTGAATTGTTGATGGTACTTTGGCTTTTCTAAGCCACAAATTGGACCTTGTATATCATCATATGATCCTTGTTATTTCAGTGCCACTATAGCCACACAACACGGCAACCAATGATTTTTATGTATTCCTTATTAATTTGTACTTAGGACGCAGTTCAAGTATATCAAATATGTTTATCAAATCATATCACAAGGGAAAGGTAATTTGAGTTCTAAACAATCATTTGTTTAGAACAATAGTGGAGTGGGCCACATGATGCGGATAAATTCAATTCCCCATGTTTATCTTTGTGATAAATGGACCCGTACTCAACGGGCTAGTAAATAAAAACATTTTTAAATAATTTTTATTATTTGATGTGGTTGCAACTTTAACTGATGTCTTTTAATATACTTAGATATATTAATACTATAATCTACATACTAAAATTTAAAATTTAAATATTAAAATATTAAAAAAAAGTATAATTACAAATCTTAAAATTTAAATATTAAAGGTTAAATATTTGAAATATACCAATTTTTATTTAATTGTGATTTATTCAATATTAAAATATTTTATTAAAATATTTAATATTAAAATATTTTAATAGTGACTTTTAGATACTAAAATTTTAATATTGATATTTTCAATTAAAATTTTTATAGTAAAATTTTAATAGTGAAGCATTTAGTATTAAAATTTTAATATTTAAAATAAAAAATAAAAAATAAAAAATAAAATAAAATTTAAGTTGCAAGGGAAAATGATTTATTAGGGGGATGCAAATTGCAAGGGGAATGTGATTATTCCAGGGAAATATACCCCAAAATCAAATTTTCTGCTAATGCGTCCAATTGGGACCACATACTCTTTTGTATGTGGTGGATGACCCTGGCGCCAGTTGCTAGAGGGGTGGCGCTTAGCATCCCGGTGGTGGCTGAGCGTCTTATAAAAGGCAAGCAGGTGAGAAAATTGACTAGTAGATTTTTTTCAAGGGGCACATTGTACCCATATAGCGTTACTATTGCAAATGTGTCATACAGGACATGCTCGACTATCCTGTATCCCTGTGGTGTCTTCTGTTGGTTGAGGGCTATGCGGCATATATCAATTTGTATAGGTACATCTTTCAACTTTTTGACGTTAGCTTTCAATATGCAGAGGAGCAGGATTCCCAGGTATACCGCGACATGGATTCTTTGCAAGGTATACTTTTCTGAGAACATGCATAATTTTTTGAAAGTTTGTACTAACCTATTAATATAGGATGTTTGGTTGAATTTGAAGAGGGTTTTGGGGGGGGGGGCGCCTGACTTGTATCAGCCCCCCAGGCCTCAGCAAACGATATCAATAAAGGTTTAAAATTATTCATGAGGACTGCATCCCTGACTTTATTTGATAGAGCCTTAAAAACTTCATTAAAAATTGCAGATTTCAAATATTCATTTCCTATTTGAAAGTCGGTTTTTATTAATTTTTTTTTCATAATTGTTGATATTTGTGGAGGGGAACCTTTGAATGCTTTCATAGATGTATTCATCAAAGTTCAGTTTTATATTCCCGCAAATTTCATTCATTTCTCTGATTTTGATAGTTGACCCTAGTTTGTATGCTTCCCTTATCCATGGCAAGCACCCTGCGGGTGGTTGATATTCCCTATCTTGAGCTTCACTATTAAAAAATTATTCATATTCTGTTGAATTATTTTATTTATTTGGTTTTTATTTATTTGTTTTATAGGGGCCACCAGTGACTGGTAACCCCCATAAAACCAACTCAGCGTAAAAGCCGCCACTTTCGCGACCTCATCCCCATCCCTGGTGATGACTAAAATAAATATAAGTTAAACATAAAAAGACTTACCAATTGTTTCCCCTGTGGCCCCCTCAGCCACAGGCGCCATATTGGCAAACTTCATGAGCGTTGGATGCTCTTCATTGCTCTTCCTGGGCTTAATTTTCCTTATTCTTCTTGCAACTTGAGTTTCCTCTTGATTTTCATTTGATAAAGTTTCTGTATTTCTTGAGGCGCTTCTGCTTCTGGCTTGTGTTTTGTTTTCATCTGTTTCCATTTGATTATTTTCCTCTTCATTGGTGTTAATTTCCTTTAGAATTTCAGTTCCTTCAATCATTTTGGTTTTCTTGTTGTTTTCTTTGGCCCCTTTCCAGAACTCCCACAAATTGTAGGCCACATCATTGAACTTCAGACTTGATAGGATTGTTCCCTGTAGATTGATTAACACTTCTTTGTTCTTTTTGTCTATAATATTTCCTAGTTTATTCAGAGCATCTTCTTTTTACTAGATTAGCGGCTTGCCCCCGTTACCCAGCTTTCCTGTTACTATTTCACTGATTTTTTTTTCAATTTCAACACCCTTTTGCAGGTGTGCTTCTAATTTGTTGATCAAGTTATAGATTGTTGACATTTTGTTTTAATTCCATCAAAAACTGGTTTTTATAGTACTATCTTCAACGCGTGAATATTTTTCATCATCATTAATAAATCAAAGACAATAAATGTAAATATTGCATTAGAATATTGCAATTAGACACCAACTCTTGATATTTTGATATTGTTTGCATAATCCAATGCATTTTTTTAAATAAAATTCATTGTAAATGAGGCATTTTTCATTGTAATTTATTGAAATGAAATGTGGTTATATTAGAGAGACATTAACGCTTAGTACAAATATTAATAATTAGTGCATTTTACAGCCTGTATGTTTACCTATTGGTAATAATTCTGTAAACTTTTCAGTCAGATTTTGCGAGGTAATAATAATGTAATGTGTTAATAGAATACTGTTTATTGTCATTAATTGGCTGATTTTCTTTGCTGTGGCAATTGTGCATTTTCTGATATTTACGCACTAGTATCCAATTGGTTGGCTTCACATCCAATTGCACAGGCAATAGGAAAACAAGCCCCCATCCCGACCACATCCAGTCTTGGGGTGGCAGCTTGTTTTCCTATTGCCTGTGTGATTGGATGTGAAACCAACCAATTGGATACTAGTGCATAAATATCAGAAAATGCACAGTTGCCACATCAAAGAAAATCAGCCAATCAATGACAATAAACAGTATTCTATTAACACATTAGATTATTATTACCTCGCAAAATCCAACTACAAAGTTTATAGAATTATTACCAATAGGTAAATATACAGGATGTAAAATGCACTAATTATTAATGTTATACTGAGCGTTAATGGCTCTATTATAAAAACAGTCCATTTATATAAACTACAATGAAAAGGCCATGTTTACAATGGATTTTATTAAATAAAATGCATTAACTTATGCACATAATATCAAAATATCAAGAGTTTGACGTCTAATTGCAATATTATAATGTAATATTTACATTTATGATCTTTAATTTATTAATGATGATGAAAATATCCATGGAAATAATTATATGTTACCACATCAAATGTACAACATTATTTACACATGCAAAATTATAACAATGTAAAAAATATATTATTAATTATGAACTGAAAGAAAAAATCAATTTCAATAGTAGTCACCAAGAAAAGATTTATTTACTAATCAAAGGACAGGAAGGGGAGGGAATGGGCAGAATGAACATCGCCTTCATCTGCGCCTATGAAAGGGACAGCATCAGAGATAGTGGTGAGGGAATGGGTGGTGGTTTGGAAGTCAGGGTTGGAAGGCAGTGGCTTGATGGGGGGTTGGGGAGGCAGGGTTTGTTGACTGGGAAGGGGCAGCAAGAGCAGATTGCTTCAATTGCTCAAATTCTTCTTCTGTCACATACACAGGCTTGGTGAAACAGATGGAGTGGTGTGGGGGGAGGCAGGGGTCCTTTCTGGACTTATCACTATCACTTGCATAAAAAATGATGAGATCAAATAAGTCCTAGACAAACACAGAAGGGAAAAGCTCATACCCCTTATCAATTTGGGTGCATAGTTTGTTGTATGTGGCAGGCTTTAAGCGTCTGAGGGCAGAACCAAAATTGTAGAGACATAAATCTGCAAGATGCATGTTGGGGTAGTTGATGGGGTAGGACCAGTAGGTATGCCCAGCAGCCCTAATTTCCTTGGTTGCCCATTCCCGCTGCTCCATCTCTGCACTCAGTAAAACTGTGTGCACAGTGTTTTGTGTGGCCCACTCCTCCAGCATGGCCTTGAGCTCTTTCTGGTAGGCATATCCATCTGCGGTGTTCAATATTGTCAAGTAATAATTGATGCCCAATGGGGAAACTGCCAATAAAACCCTGGCAAAACAATACAAGATTGGGCCGCACTTGTACACTTCAGACTGGATACGCTTCTCTCCAAAGTCTTGGATACTTGCAGATATCTTAGCATATGACAGGAAGATTACATCATTACAGGCCCTCATTGCTCTTCCTTTGATAAAATTAATAATAGTTGAATTGTAGTGGTCAGTGTCCACCAAAATGGGGCCACTCAGAACTTGATTAGACAAGATTCTAGCTGCAACCACAACTCTATGCATCCATGAATTCACTGTTCTCTTATTGGTGAACATGCTGTGGAGTCCCAACTGGAGACGTACCTGGACCAGAGGCATCTGCAGGTCACGTTTCATAATGGCCATCATAAGGGGATGGGCTGCATCACCTTTGGTTGAGGTACGGGCACCAGTTGGGGTCTTCTTGGTAGGCCACAGTTGGCGTGGGCTTGCAGGGTTGCAGCCACAGTAGACTTTGCAAAACCCATTGCAGCCGCAATTTCCCTAAGGGATATAAGCTCCTCGCTCTTTTCAACCATTTTGAGAACAATGTCAAGAGTGATCAATTTTCTTCTGCGTCTTGCAGGCTGATTGGCTGGGGGAGGAATGTGTCCATCTTGGGAACTGGTCAATGCCATCTGATTGGCTGTTTTGGAGTTCTGGGCTCTCTGGGTAACCCCATGGCTAAAATGGCTGGTTCTGGATGCCATTGCTGATAAGGGATTTGGGTTAGCAGCTGCCTGTGCATGATGGGCAAACAGGGTCATTCTGGAAGTTGCAGGGGAAAGAACAGACTCCTGGGTGGGGCTTGCAGAGGGGCCTGCAGGTTGGGAGTGGCCATAGACAGATGCTTCATTGTTAAGAGACCCAGTGTAGCCCTGCATGATTTTGTCAAGGCCAGGGAACAGCTCATTGACTTGATTGGTGTTGGAAGAAGACATAATAAATTTTTATTAAAATTTTAAACTCAATAAGAGAAATGTATATTTTAGTCAATTTTATTGTTATATATGTTAATTTTGTGAATGTTACGCTCTAAATTTTAGTTATCCTAAAATGGAATAGGGTGATTTTTGAGAATGCCTATGATTCCTAAAAGAATCAGCACAAATCCACTCTAGATCCTTTAGCATCCTTTTTGAGACACCCATAAATTATATTTATTTCAAATTCACTACAATTATGATTTGAAACTTGGTTCTTGGATTTGACAATCCTGCAATTTCAGATTTGTTAAGTTTTACATGATGTCTATGATTCGTTTGAAATACAGGAAATCTCAAATTGTACATTATAATCCTGCATTTCTGATTCATGTATCCCACATTTGTTTGCTGAGTTTTGTCTTTTGTTAGTTGAGTTATCTGCTCAAGAGATTTGAAATTTTCCAATTTAAATAAATCATAAAAAGTCAAATTAAATGTTTGATTTTATTAAATATTTTAAATATCACTAAGCTTAGTTGCCCACAAAAGTGATTTGAAATTTGGACCAAGGATTTGACAATCCTGCATTATTACGTTCAGGTTCTGAATTTACAGTATGAGAAATGAAAAGCGTCAACATAAGTGACAATTAGTAAAAAAGATGAATTGTCACTGAAATTTTAAAAATTGTAGACATTATTATTGACAACATTAACACTGTCAACATTTTCTTGAAAATTTACTATGAAAAAACATAGTACACTTAATTAAATTTAAGTGGACTAGCAAATCTTATCCGTTTTCTGTGCTTTTTTGTTCATATACTAAAATTAAAAAAAACATATGTAAAAATAAGTTAAAAATTTATCAATGTTCTTTATTTTTTAACTAAAAATGATGTTTTGGGATGGGAATATGATATTTTACTATTGTGTATATAAGAAGTTGTTGGTAGATATCAAAAAGGTCAAGTGTCAACAATGCCACTTACAACATTCTTAATATGAGGTGGCATATTAATTTAAGCTTAATTGCACCACTCTAATTTGCTTAACTCCACCCCAGCGGAAGATCACAAGCAAATAAATGACATTATTATTAACTATAAATTCTATAGTAACTTACATATAAATCATGCTTAAATTATTGGATTGCTGTTAGCCACCAATCCACTTAATATATTAAAGCTGGAATTTGTGCCACAGATATATTTATAAGATGACATTTAAACAATCAGCTATATGTGCAATACCTTTTTCTATATATTAAGGTAATAAAAAATATTTTTAAATGTGCACTTTTTTATTGTAGATGTTTCAGTTTTAGTATTAAAAATAAGTTCAGCTTAAAAAGTGTCAACATTGACACTTTTACGTTGTGAAAACAAATAAAAAATAAAAAATTTTTATTAGTAAATATAAGGAAAAAATCTGGTTAAATCCAGTTTTTATTAAGGTTAATATTAAATTGTGCTAAAATGGCCACAAATTTGTTGTGATTTCTGGTTTCACACTCCTGAACGCTTTAAAAAATGGGAATTAAGCTAGAGCAACTAGCAAAAAACATAGGGAATTTTGAGTTTTGAGTCAACAGTGACCATGCCAACATTATTAGTGTTGACATGGGTGCTTTTACCAAAAAGTGTCCAAGTGGAGAAGTTGATACTACCTCCATGTCAATGATAGCACCATACTGCTACAGAAAATATGTGCCAATTATCATATCATACTGTAAATTCAGAACCTAAACGTAAAAATGCAGGATTGTCAAAATCCTTGGTCCAAATTTTGAATCACTTTTGCAGGATGCCTTTTTTAATTAAGTTGGTTTTTTTTGAGTATTTATTTGAATATTTGAAAATGCGGGAACTCATAGACACTTTGCAAAATTCAAGTTGAAATGCATATTTTCAATGGACAAATGAATTAACTGGAACCAGATTTGAAGCGTTCAAATCCATCAACTGTTTTCATTAAGTTTACTATTATTGAGCAACTTTAGTTATTGCTGGTATGTTCAAAGCTACAGATAGATGTTAGCCTTGCCAATGTACTCTACCTAATCCTATGCAAGAGCACTACAGACTGCAATAGAGTAGAACTTTGAAGATAATTACGTTTATTGAAACTGGAGTACAATCTAGCCAGCGGCTGCAATCTATCCAGGTGTAACTATGAACCCCCTTCTTTTCAGGTGTCTATATCAATATATACTGCAACAACCCTTGTTCTTGTCCTTTCAGACAGTTCTCAGTGGCTACCTTTGCAATAGGTCTATCTTTTCTGGCTACGCCCATCCTGATTGGCTGTCCTTGGCACGTGATATGCTACTGGTCTTAGCAGGTGTCCATGGCACTTCAGCTACAGCCTAAACTCTTCTTGAGCTAGCCTACTGTCATTTATCAATTGGCTGTATCTTACACGCCTATTATTGCACTGGGAAACTACGCCATATTTAGTTGGTGCTTAGAAATTGTCCCTGTTCAGCCCTCCTATATTGGAAGGTATAATTCCGGTATTCCATTTGCAGAGTTTAATCAGTGATCCTTTTCTAGTTGGCAAGTCTTCTGCTTATTAATGCAACAAGTTGAATAAAGGATTATACGCTGTATAATAGCAGACTTGATCCATTAGTGACTCAAAGAATTATCTGCTGTGTAATACTGACCCGGACCAATAAGGTATTTGATTATACGCCGTGTAATACTGATCCAACTCAGTATTTCTTAGCCAATTGTATATCACTTGTTTGATATGAACATATACGTCCATCAGGCTGTTTGGGGCTGAGTTGATACAACATCCAGTAGGGTATAATAGGTGATATACCATTGATGATTTAATAATTACACACTGTGTAATCAGTGATATTTACTATATTGGCTAATGTTTATACGGTGTATAATAGTTACATCAATTATAATAAGGCAAGCAATATACGGCGTATAATCATGTCACATTGGGATAATCATTGATAATACAGTGTATAATTGTTACATCTATCATAATAAATTAAAAATTACACGGCATATAATAACCTACACTTGATCAGTGAAACCCAAATGACAATACAGCGTATAATTGTTACATGTTTTATAATAAACTAGCAATTAAACGGCGTATAACTGCTATATCTATTTTTTATAATGATGACCAGTGATATTACAGTGTGTAACTGGTTAAGATCTGCGTGCAATGATTAACCTGATCATGTGTGGCCAATCAGCCTAATCTCACAACTATATTTTTTGGAATTGTAGGATTGTCAAATCCAAGAACCAAATTTCAAATCACTTTTGAATGCCACTAGTAAACTCAGATATTAATTGCAGGAACTGGAATCCAAATTGAATGTACAGTAAGTAACTAGGACAAATCAACCCAAATCAAGAAGCTCCACTCTGCATAAAATCAAATGAAAAATTCAATCTCAATAGCCATGTTTAGAATGAAACTTAACCAAACTGTAAAATTGTCTGAACCTGGAAATTATACAATATTATACACTCCAGATCACTAATATAGCAACCACAAACCCATAAAATGCTATATGAGCCACCCTCCTGACAATACAATAGTTTTTAAAAGTTTTTTGGCCCCTGGCTACGCTGGGGGCCAAAAACTTCTTTTCATGGAAGAAAGGAGGGGGAAGATAAACAATCAGTTTACTACACTATGTGTTAATGTATTGCTATTAAGGATGCTTGATTACAATAGATTTTAAAAATGCTAATAATAAAATAGATTTATATATTACAATCTATCTTATTATGTTTTCTTTTCCTTGATGTATTGATAGTTATTTGCTGTTGATAATGTGCTTGCAATTAATTGGATAGCTTCACCTCCAGTTGCCTTGGCAATAGGAAATCAAGTTGCCTCCTCAACCACAGTTGGTCTTGGGGAGGCAACTTAATTTCCTATTGCCAAGGCAACTGGAAGTGAAGCTATCCAATTGATTGCAAGCACATTATCAACAGCAAATGAACTATCAACACAACAAGGAAAAGGCAACATGATAAAAATAGATTATAATATATAATTCTATTTTATTATTGGCGTTTTTTAAAAGCTATTGTAATCAAGCATCTAAATTTTAGCTGTTCTAAAATGGAATAGGGTGATTTTTGAGAATGCCTATGATTCCAAAAAGAATTAGTATAAATCCACTCTAGATCCTTTGGCATCCTTTTTGAGACACCCATAAATTAATTTTTTTTTCAAATTCATCTCTTTTTTGATTTGAAATTTGGTTCTTGGATTTGACAATCCCGCAATTTCAGATTTGTTAATTTTTACATGATGTCTATGATTTGTTTGAAATACAGGAAACCTTAAATTGTACATTAGAATCCTGAATTTGTTTGTTGTGTTTTATCTTTTGTTAGTTGAGTTATCTGCTCAAGAGATTCGAAATTTACCAATTTAAACAAATCAAAAAAAGTCAAATTAAATATTTGATTTTATTAAATATTTTAATTTTCACTCAGCTGAGTTGCCTGCAAAAGTGATTCAAAATTTGGACCAAGGATTGTACAATCCTGCATTTTTACGTTTAGGTTCTGAATTTACAGTACGAATTGCTCTCCAAGACAATGGCAGTGGTAGTGAAAACTAGATCCCAAAAACAAAGGGTTAAGCTATTATAGGCATCCTTTGCTATAGTTCTTTTATTAACTGATATCAAGAAGTTTTTTTCATAATCTAAATCTGGTTGTTAACCTAGTTAAAATACAAGTTTGGTGGAGATAATGGTTGTAGGAGCTTCTGTGTCTAAAACTGCACAAATCCCAGTATTGAAGACCTTTACATTCACTCAAGAACACAATGAATTGGTCAAGGCTGTAGCAAAATGAGCCACCAGGGGAGTAGAATTAATATATTATTGAAGCTCTGATATCCTACTCAATAATTTGGAGCTATAACAGAAAGCTTTGAAATGAGAATTAGGATGGTCACACTTAGCATTGGATCCCAGTCCAGTTTATCATTGTATCCCAAGTCTTCATTTGTTTAAGATACAGGCAAAATACTGGATCCTCTATGATTTCAAGTAGTGTGTCAGAAAGAGGCTTTCTCTCTTGTAGCCTAGGACTACACCTGGAATTTTTTTAAATTTTGAGGCTGGGAAAGCACAGCAAATATCCTTAAGTTATGGGCAGGGGGTTAGTTTTTGATGAAGGGGACTCACAGAACCAACCACCTATTCTTTTTTGAAGATGAAGATCTGTAACTGTTTTAGTCCTTTACTGTAATATACTCCACATCTACAAAAATCACATGCACTCTCATAAATCTTTTAAAAGCACCTTGTAATTTCTATAAATATTCCAGAGCTTTACAAGAAGCTTATAGAGAGGAAAAATATTGTAAAACATGTTCTTTTCTCTCACAGATGTGGCAACTAGTGTAACCAGAGCGTTTGTGATAGGGAACTGTCAAAGGACCACTTGATTGTGACCCAGAATAGGGGTCTTTTTGAGCTACAAAAACTTTCTGTCTATTATTCTTGTAGCGTTTAAGTTGTCTTGTTGGGTAAGTAAGTGTAAAAACTTGTTCTAAAATGTTTAACACTTCTTTCAGCCAATCAATCTGCCCAAATAATCTGAACCATAAATTCCTGTATGGTAGAAAGGCACTGGAAAGCAAAGCTCAAACATTCTTAGGTGAGATTTTCTGGCAAACCTGTAGGCAGCTAGCAGCATCCCTAAACTCCTGAGGGCAATCCTTGAGTTTGGTTACCTTACTCATTAGAAATTTCTCTCAATTAATGTCATTCCTAGAAGCACTATCAAAAAAATATCAGCGCCTTTTAAATCTTTGTAGACATAATGACAAGATAGGTTTTGACCAACATTAACAAACACAGTTTTCAACCATACAGATACATGCTTTCAGGAATTTATATTGACTTTGCTATACCTTGGTTAATCTTAGTGGCCTGTCAAGCCATTAATTATAGAAGCTTCTGATATATTATTAGAAGGCGTAATTGATCTAAGAAGCCATCACAAATTAGATTCAAATCAACTATTGCAAGTCCAACCAGGAATATCTTAGACCTAAAATTATTACCAATTACCAATTGGTTACAGTTATACAAAAATACTCTAACAAACTGCTGGGTTAGCAGTAAAATAGGTTTGATAACAAGGTACCAAGAAGATGATGAGATATCCCAAGAATAATGATGATTGGGATCAATTTGCACTCACAATCCGCCGGTGCCACTGCAAATTTCTGCAGAAAAGGTCAATAGGTGACCTGGTTATAATGCACTAAAAATAGAGCCATTAATTAGCTCCGCCACTGACAACACACTAATAGACCATGCATGACTATATGGCAATAAGTACCCAGAGCAGGGTACAATGATATCAAATCCCATGCCATTGCATGGATTACTGACTCTGGGGGTTGATGCTGGCAGTCTGGGGAAGGAAAGACTGACCAAGCAAGAGTTAGAAGCGCCAGATGATACTATCCTTGCAAGAGAGAGCAATTTCTATAAAAGCCCTTCCATTGGATTAATGGAAGGCAGACAAAATTAAGAAGATCCTACTGTAGAATGTTTTCACAGTAGAAGAAGAAATCCAAGTTTGAAGACCATAGTCAGTTCTTGCAGGCCTTAGCAAGCCACCAGAGTGGAAGAGCTGTTTGTGCCTTGCCTCCCTTGACATCACTAGCTGTTGCCCTGCCAAGGACTAAACAGATGCCGCAGATAAAACTTGTTGTCATACAAGCATTTCATTCCACAGAATGGCAAAGATTACCCAATCACTCAATAAAGCAATTAATACTCAGACTGCCAGGTCTGATAGCAGAGCTGAAAGTTCTGACACATGCCAAGGCTTTGTTGCAGGGTTTGATCCAGGGTTTGTATCTTCAAACATGCTTAACTACATACATATAATGATCTGGCTATTATGTGAGAATTTAGATTTAAACATACTATTTGGCTTAAGTGTGGAGAGGTCTAAAAAAAGGGCAAAGTGAGCACTATTTTCTGATGCACAAGGTCTGAAAGGAAGTTCTTGTTTTTTTGCTGCAAATTGAATATGAATATTTTTGATGGCAAGAGAGGGTTTTCCTGGAGAATTTTGTTGTTACAAATATTCAAAAGCCTGAATTCTTTCTATGAGGTTCAAGGTGCATAACCCTGCAAAGAATCATTAACTGTATTGCTACAGGCTGTAGTGGCACCTTGACTAGGATTAGAAAAGAATCCAGATGTTTGGCACATGATGTCATTTGCCAATGCAGTTTGTCCTTGGTTAAGAAGATTGTCAATAGCTGTAGGGTCATCTAGACTCTGGGAGTTATTGGCTGAATTGCCAAATCGGTTTCAAATCCCTCCTGAGAAGTCAAAAGTCCTTTCAGAATACAATTATGGTCATCAATTTGTTCTCTTTGATCCTCAGATAGGCCTTCAACAACCATCAAATTATGACTGAGCTGCTGGGATTAATCCTGTTCAGCCCCTAAGTTGTGTGTGCATTATGAAAATTGGTCCAAGATAAGTGTGCTAGGATTGGCAAATTAATGCTGTAGTGTAAAGTTACACCTCCCCCTTAGGCATCTACTCCTATTGCTGCCAAATTCTTGGGAATCTATACCAAATTGTGTTTAATATTTCTCCAAAAGGTTACTAAAAAGCCCAAGAAAAGCCCTAAAATTAATGCTTTGAAATTATTCTCAAAATTCCCCCACCCAAGAGACACCCCTGTTTAAACATCATGTGCAAGAGTGGCTGGGTGCAGTGATAATTGCATAAAAAGTAGACTTCCTGATGTATTTTGGTTCAGTTTTTATTTTTCTTATGACCATTCAAAATTTTCTTTATCTACCTGCCTCAAGAAATGCATTAATATCCACTCATATCATTAGTTGATTGGTTTTGTGACATTCAATTTACCACCTCAACCCCATCTCATTTCTTAAATGAATGCAAGAGTTGTAAAAGACCTTGCTTCATCATTCTCTATTTTAGGGCCCAGATTGCCCTGGACAGTCAGCTGGCCTTCTTAGAGTCAACTAAACATGCAGTGTGGAAACCCACACAAAGCACCTTCCAAGGCAAAAAATCCCTTTCAACTAGAAAATGGCCCGGGATTTGAGAGGCACACAAGCCTTGAATCCCTGGCTTTGAGCCTGTTATTGAATTTGGGTCACTCACCTATCAGAAAATGGCACATCAGGAGCGTGATTGTTTGATTGGCAATCAGACAATCAATTCATTGCAGGAACTATAAATAACTGTGGCATCTTGGCATGCTGCAAATTTCAAAAGGTTCATGTTATAGCAACCAATGAGATCTCACCCTCTTTCCCAAGCACGCAAATTCCAATTAAAATTGCAAATTCAACTCAAATTGATGCCATCAGTTCTCTGGTGGCACAAAAGGCCACAGAATCTCCATTAAGTATAAGTAGTGAGGGGGAGAAGCCCTCCTCACTGTTGACATCTTAATAAAGCAAGTTTATGCCCAGAAATTATTATTTTATTACAGGAATTGTCTATTTTTGCTCCAATTCAATTATTCTATTTGCGTCTATTTGTGAATCCACTACACAATACAAACTTGCATATCCACATCCTCCTGGTTACACTCCTGCTGCCCTTGTCAAACCACCCTGCACTCTCAAATTGGAGTATTTTCACCCCCACCACCTGGATCTGCCACCAGCTATGAAGGAAATTCCTACTGCTCCTCCTCTCCCCGGCGCGCTTCCCTTCCAGGACTTTAGCAAACTGGGATTTGTCTATATCACAGTATTGGGGCTGGCCAACCAAGTTGTGCCCCATACTGGGAGTTGGAGCCCCCTAGCCACTGCTCTCAACTACCTGGTTTGTATAGTGCCTATTGTGTACATGGCCTTCCAGGCCTGGCCTGCCTCCCCTGTGGGAGCCCAGGCTGACTCTGGTATGGGCCATGGCACTCTACTATAATAAAGTTCAAAATATTTTAGTGAAATATAGCCATTTGGTTTTGCATGTTACTTTTAGTGTTCAGTTAACTCCTTCCCCCCTTTGGCCTCCCAGGAATTGTTGGTAACAACTTTTTGGTTGTTGCTGATACCATAATTTTATTGTGGTTGAGAGCTTGGTTTTATTTCCTACTAACCTGCTCCCCAATTCTCACATGTAGAGCATCTGTCTTTTTATGAATAATCTCTGTGCAACAGGAAACTTCAGAGACAATGTGAGATATTCCCTGGATCTATAGTGTAGTACCTGAAAATTAATTGACAATAGATAAGTTGTGCTGCTTGTGTCAGGGACTCACTTATCAATAATAAGGTCTCTGAACTCCATCCAGTATTTCATATTGATTTCAGTAAAGGTATCACTTTTCATCAACCCAGTAGTAACAAACACATTCTTTATAGCAGGAATCATAACAAAGAAGATCAACTCAGTGTTGTAGAAGACCAAGCAGAAATTTGTACATAGTAACAAAGCCAATGCACCCAATCCACTACCAACATAAGTAGTAAGAATTCTAGGCACTAGCAAGGTTTCCTATTTCAACCTGTTGTAGCAAAGTAATAAATATGTAATTTAGGACAAGACAAAGTTTTTGTTAAACAAACAAGGATCAAGAAAAAGTATTATTCACTTATATAACCATAAGACACACTATTGTGAGATCTCAAACACATCTATTAAATATCAGGGACCAAGGATTGAGATCAAGGTTGATTATAAGCATGAAAAGTTTATAGTTGGATTTTAGTGGTGAACAATGTAAAGTTTTACAATACCCTGGAGGTGTAACAATCATAAAAGGAATTGAATAATCAGATAATTTGTTGACATGTCTTAGGAAATCCAAGCCATAATTGAGAACAACTTAAAATCCCTGAAGGATAATTACTGTAAATTCAGAACCTAAACGTAAAAATGTGGTATTGTCAAATCCTTGGTTCAAATTTCAAATCACATTTGCAGGCAAATCAGCTGAGTGAAAATTAAAATATTTAAAAAATTAATCATTTTATTTTGACTTTTTTTGATTGATTTAAATGGCAAATTTTGAACCCCTTGAGCAGACAACTCAACTAACTAAAGACAAAACACAGCAAACAAATGCAGGATACAGAAAGTAAAAATATGAAAATCTAATGCAAAATTTGGTATTTTCTTAATTCTAACTGCCGTAACTGTGCTGTTTTAGCAGAGTTATAAATGGGGAAAATATTTGGAAACAAGATAATGTTCTTTATTGCAAGATAAGTATTATATATTTAGTGTGAACTGTGGATAACAGGAACATGATTGTGCTAATCAATTGGTTGGATAGTGAAGGGGGTGGCCTGATCCTGTTAATGAGTCAAGCGCCAAAACAAGGTATCTACAGTGAGGGGTCAGCTTTTGTTCATGTTGTTGGATTTGGAAATTTGAGTTGACTTCTTAGTTTGACTTCAAGTCACTGTACAGTTGTTTTGAAGTTCACAAACCTGCTTACTCAGAACCTTGTTGGCGGGTCAAGCCTGCTGTTTTGACATAAAAAATCATAGACAACATGAAAAAATTAACAAATATGAAATTGCGGGATTGTCAAATCCAAGAACCAAATTTCAAATCACAATTGAGGTAAATTTGAAATAAATTTAATTTATGGGCTTCTCAAACAGGATGTCAAAGGATCTAGAGTGCATCTGTGCTAATTATTTTAGGAATTATAGGCATTCTCAAAAATCACCCAATTCCATTTTAGGATGGCTAAAATTTAGATGCTTACTATTAACTGAATTAGAAAACACTAATAATAAAGTAGAATTATATGTTACAATATATTTTATAAAGTTGCCTTTTCCTTATTGTGGTGATTTTATATTTTTTGATAATGTGTTTGCATCAATTGGATAGTTTCACCTTCAGTTGCCTTGGTGTCATGAATGCCACCATTCACCATGTTTCAATTTTGCCTTTGGTGGGCCATTTCAAGGACAAATCTCTTGCTTTTGCTTTTGCCTCTTGGAATGAGTTAGTGACTGAATCAGGAAATCCAATTGTTCAGTTTCCTGAATCTGCGCAACTCACTTGCCCCACTCATGCTGGTGGCAAGTGATCCTACCGTCCTGGTAGTGCTTTGTGGTATCATCAACCACTATATATTCATTTTCCTATTCACCAATAAAATTAAGTTCTATTGACACTTTTGTCTTTGTGTCTTCCAGTACTTCCGCGCCTCTCTCTAGCCACAACTAGTAGAGATTATTCTTCCAGGGCTGCAAGGTAATTGCATAGCCTCCCCTGTCATCTAACCAAGACTTAGTACAAATCCAATCCTAAGGTTAGGATTTCCCATTGTGTGTCTGTGCCGCGCCTCAGAACACAACAAAATGGTGCTCACTACAAGGGCTTAAAGCCCCTTGGTTACCCTATTCCCACGTGCATTCTCTGGTCCCTCTCCCTATGTTTCTGAAGTACCAGATCAACCTAAAGTTTCTAGTCTCCCTCTAGAAGAAGAAATTACTGATGCTCCTGCAAATCTTATGGTATTGGTTCTGTCTCCCAGGCCCTTGTGGGCCCCCTTCCTGCTTTCTCTCTCAACTATGAGCAAGCCTGTGCTGCCTCCCGCTCCCTTCTTCACTCTAGCACGGTAGCCATGCACTCTATACCTGGCCTCTGTCACAGATACGCCTCCAAAGACCTGTACTCCTTCCTTTTGGACTTTGGTCTCCCCCGCGTTGATGAAATCCATGGATACTATTGGCGTATTGGTTAACCAGTTCATCCAACCTGCCCTAGTTCATCACCAACTTGCCTTGGGATCCCAGAATCAACTGCTAGATGCAGTAGCCTCCGCCATCTCAAATAACCATGCTCAAAATATGGCCTACCAAGAATGGTCACATAGTCTCTTTGCTTGTATTTCTGACAACCAGCGCAACTTGTTGGCGTCACAGAAGTATTTAACCACCTCCCTAAATTCCCTTTATTCCTTGCTCCCTGGATACAGAAAGGATCAACTATGTGAATTGGATGAACATCAGGCAGCCTGGCGTGAGCAAATCAAGGCTTTTATGATTAACCATTGGCAGGGGTTTGAGACTCTGGTTAGTGAACTCAATCAATTCAGGGAGCATGTCAACTTGCAACTTGAATTTATAGGAGCTCATGTCAATACTTTGGGCCGCCACCTGCAGCATCAATACAGTCTAGATAAGGCTGCACTAGACAATACTCTATACCAAGTGCAAACTTATGTGGATGACTGGGTGGCCTCCATTGAGGCAACTCCTCCCGCTCCTCCTGTTGGGAACCCTTCTGATTTCAATACCAAAGTATGGGAGGCCATTGCCAAGCTCAAGGCTATCACTTGACGCCAAGCTTCTGTGCAGCCTCCCCCTCCAGTCAAACCTATGCCTGACCCTTGTATTGCCTCCCTCACTGATCAGGTGGCTACCTTACAAGGTGAAATTGAGTACTTAAGACAGCGCCTCTCTAATTCTGAAGATTTGTCATCTGAATCTGAAGATGAAGAAGAAGGTGAAGGTGAAGTTGTTAATACTCCTGCTCATGACAATCATGTTTGTTGCCCTGGATTAGAAGGTCAACCCTGGGTCCACTGTGTTTGTGCTCTAGATCAACTTGCCAAAGTGATAAATGATGTAGCTGATAGGCAAGACACGTTGGAAAGAGAGGTCTAAAACCTCTTCCGCTTTACAGAGACTTTAAATGGACAAGTTGCCCCCTTGGTCACTCAGGCCACCTCCCTGGCTACTCGTGTTAATGGGATTGCTGGCACCTTGGTAGTACAACAAATCAAGATTGATGAATTTGGGACTGCTGCCACAACTGCCTGAGACATTAGTGGGCAGAATAGCTCTACCTTGGACACTTTAGAGGAAAGTCTTTGACTTCTCTGGGCTAGACAACCTACTGCTGAATCCAAGTTTGAGGGCAACCCTCACATTAACGTCCTCAATCCTGATGAAAACAGCCAGTCCTTGTCCATTGACCAAAATTATAAGCCAACCTTCAAGCAGATATTTGATCCCAAGACCTCTACCATTGCTGCTTTTCTAACCATTTACAAAACTGCAATGCGTAGGGCTACTGAAAAACTCAAGAAGGAACACATCCTTACCTGCCTCCATCCAACTTGCCAGGAAGTTGTGGTCACCAAGCTCCCTTCTATTGTCACCTGGGAGGATATGAAGCGCCTCCTTATTGAAGAGTTTGTAGGAGACCTCATCTTGGAAGTCAAGAAAGATGAATTTATGAATATTGCTTTCAAACCCAAGGAGACCCTGGCTGAGTTCACAGATTGTTTCTACATTGAAGGCTGGCAGTTAATTACTAGTCAACAGTTAACTCCCCAGGAAGCCTAAACGGCTTGTTCAAATGCTTTGAAGGTGAACCAGCTTCTATGTCTACACTTTAAGGGACACAAGGCTTCACTCACTTCCATGAAGAGTATTAAGACGCTCTTACAAGACATGCATTTGACATATGGGTCATTATTTGTTAGATTAAGCCAAGGCGCCAGCTTAAGCATTTCAAAGCCTTTTAACTTCTTTGGTATCATTTAAGTCATAAACTTATGTTTTTTGAACATTAGTATAATGCTTAGTTTACTGAAGAAAAGTTTAATAATGTAAAATATACAAATAATAGAAATAAATCTTATTTCTATTAGCTGTATTTTTGCTA
>QTSX02006067.1:0-34651 GCA_014839935.2 Entomophthora muscae | reverse complement strand
ACCAAAGGCAAAATTGACACATAGTGAATAGGGGGATTCACAACAAGGAACATCTCGTGGTTTACTGTTCAAGAACTCTGAATTGCCATGAGCACAATTACACAGTCACTGAACAGCAATGCTTGAAAGATATATACACCTATCAGCAGTTCAGAGTTTATCTGCATGGCATCTATTTCACTGTAGTAACTGATTATGTGTCTTTTAAATGGCTTAAGACTCTGAAGAATCCTGAAGGCCGTCTATCACGTTGGGCTATAAAGCTGCAAGCCTTTGACTACAAGATTGTGCATTGTACTGGCGCAGCACATCAGAATGCATATTGTTTATCTTGACTACCAATAATAGCTTTAGTTTCATTAGCAGCAGACAAAATCTACAACAAGCTACTCCTGGACCAGTCTTTGTGGGGGGAGGAGCCACCTGATATTCAGAAAATTCTGTGAAAATCTCTCTGTGAACACTAAGGGTAAGAACAAACAGCTGCTCAAACTCCACAAGGACATATGTTTACTGTACATCAGACCTTCACCATGTACAGACACAATTGTATCAGCTCTCACAGCCCATACCAGAGTCCAACTGGACTCCCACAGGGGAGGCAGGCTGGGCCTGAAAGGCCATGTACACAATAGGCGCAATTCTGACCAGGTATTTGACTGCAGTAGCTAGGGGGCACCAACTCCCAGTATGGGGCACAACCTGGTTGGCCAGCCCCAATACTGTGATATAAACAAACCTCATCTTACTGAAGTCCTGAACAGGTGGCGTGTTGGGTAAGAGGGAGTGGTATGAATCTCCTTCATAGCAGGAAAAATTGTCTCTTTAGAACAACCAGGAGGGAGATTCAGATGATGGGGGTGGAAATACTCCAAGTCAAGAGTGCAGGGTGGATTGACTGAGGTAGCAGGAGCATAGCCAGGGGGTACAGATAGGCAAGTTTATATTGAGTAGATGATTCACAAATATATGCAAACAGAATAATTAAATTTGAGCAAAAATAGATAGTTCCTGCAAGAATATAATGATTTCTGGGCATAAACTTACTTTATTAAGATTTCAACAGTGAGGAGGGCTTTCCCCTCTCACTACTTATACTTACTGGTAAAGATGCAACCTTTTGTGGCACTAGGGATCTGGATAGCAACATTTTCAGTTAAACTTACAATTTTGGCTGGAATTTGCATACTTGGGCCTGGAGATGGATTCTCATTGGTTGGTATAACAGGAACCTTGCTTGTGCTGCAGCAAGCACAGGTGCCACTACTATCTATAGAACCTGCAAGCAATTTAGCGCCCAATTGCGCAATTGAATGGAAGCGCTCCCAATGTACCATTTCCTGATAATTAAGAGGCCCAAATTCAATAATAGAATCAAAGCCAGGGATTCAAGGCTTGTGTGCCTCTCAAATCTCTGGGCTATTTGTTAATAAAAAGGGGATTTTCTTGCTCTGGGAGACAATTGGTAAGGGTTCCCAAGCTGTGGGGTGTTTGGCCTCTAGAAAGGCCAGCTGATTGTACAGGGAATTCTGGGACTTGACAGTTGTAGTACATGAGGTGCATGGCTGGGTTATCAAATTTCATGTCAGAAGGTGTCTGTAGGTGGAACTCTTTGTACGTGTGGGTGAGTTCTTTCACTGTGCCAGTCTGGATTAAGTTTTTTACCTGATGTATGATCATGAGGGCAGTGTAATTTATTAAAAATCTTGCCAAGAAGTCTTTCTTAAAAGTGTCACAATCCTTCTTGGTGTGGTCTTCATGCCATTTGTCTCACCATGTACCTGTGTCATGTGTAAGGCAGATGGATATCTCTACAATCCAGAACCGTTGTGGGCAATCCATTTTCTCATCTGTGCAAATTGTATCTATGCCGCAGAATTGTCATTGTTGGCCCCAGCAAATGATTCCAAGGCAGCGCTTCAAAGATGTTAGGATACGTGGGTGGGCATGATGCTCTTGTCTGTCACTTGCAGGGTGGCAGTAGGTATTTGAAAGAACCCTTGTGCTGATAGGGTGTGAAAGGTGGGGACTGGCATCACCATGTTTTGGTACAGTACAAAAAACTTCTGGTATTTTGGTACCCAGAATGTGGGGTGTTCAGTCCACGTGGAGCCCAGGCATGATTCTTTTGTAAATTTGTTGACTGCGGCAAGTACGGGCAACAGGCGGGATTTTGAGAGAAAAATTATGATGGAGAACCTACTTCTGCTACCAATGTTGTAACTATGCTGTTTTAGCATAGTTAAAAGGGGGAAGTATTAGAAACTAGATAATTATCTTTATTTGGAGATAGGGGCTATATAGTTGTTGTGAATCATCTTAAGAGGAACATGATTTTGTAGATCATTCAGTTGGATGATGAAGAGGGTGGCTTGTTTCTGGTAAAGGGTCAGGCACCAAATTGAGCCATTCACCAAATAGTATCATTGTTTGTCCATGTTGTTGCTTTTGGGAATTTGAGTTGACATTCTTGTTTGGGCACAGGTCACAGGGAAGTTGGATTGCAGGTCACAAACCTGCTTAGTTGGAACCTTGTTGGTGGTTTGATCCTGCTGTTTTGACAATTTAAATCAATAATTTGGGTCTTAAATATTACCATTGAGTTGAGATTGTTTGACTTGCATCACAAAAGGTACTTTTTAGGTTTTGAACTCTTGTCCTGTATCTTTTACTTTTCATTGTAAATTTATGTTTCTTGGTTACAACTTTGTATATTTTCTTTCAATTTCTTGTACAGTGATTTTTAAACCTGTTGAGATAAATGTATATTAGTCAGTTTAGAACGCATGAACTCAGTCTAAAAACAAAATTAAAGTGGATCCAAATTTATTGTAATTTAATTTAAATTACTTGCTTTTTTATTTTGTTTTTAGACTGAGTTCATGTATTCTAAACTTACTAATATACGTTTATCTCAACAGGTTTGAAAACTACTGTATGTTTAACTGGGTAATTTATACAGTAATTCTTGATCTTTGATTCTTGAAAGTTTCAACCCTAATGCTGATTTAAACTGTTACCTCCTATCTATACATTAGCATCTTAGACAAATAATCTATTGTTAAGACAGGATTTCATTATATTTTTTAGGTTTAATAAACATATTAATGTTGTAACTGTGCTGTATTAGCAATTTTCAAGGGAAAATATATTTTGGAAAACTAGATAACTATTTTTATTGAGATGTATCACTTATATAGTTTGATTGAATCATTTTAAGAAGAATATGATTGTGACAATCAATCAATTGGATTAGGCAGGGGGTGGCTTGATCCTTGTAATGAGTCAAGCCCCAAATTGAGCTTTCCACTGAGTAGGGATTGTCCCTGGGTCTCATTACTTTGTTTGAAAATTTTAATACAACTTCCACATTTAGCTTTGGGTTATGGGGAAGTCAGTTTGAGTGGCACAGGGTCTCTTATGCGGAACTTTTTCAGGTGGTTGACCCTGCTGTTTTGAAATCAATTCCCTACTCCACTTTGTATAAGTTATTAGGAGCCATTAATAAATCAATCTTGCAAACTTTGCCAACATTTCTTTATTTTACTAATATAAATATTCTGGATCTTAAAGAATTTGTTTAAGGGCCGTGATTTCAAAAATAATGAGCCTGGGGATCAAACCCGCAACTATTGCTGTAAAGAAAAACGCAGGCAACTGCAAAAACCTGCTGGGGATTTGAACCACCCACAAACTACCAGGGCGGGTGGAAACCAACTCTTGACAGAGAGTTGATTTAAATTCATTAACAACAACAAAAAGAGCCAAAATGACCCAGTCCAGTTTGTAAACTGGCCCAGGGGGACTAGCGGGCCCCAACAGTAGCAGAGCCACCAGCTCCAATGCTAAAAATGAGCTGGGTGGCTCCCATCAACTGATAAATGACTTTTTCTGGGTTATTCAGCAGATCCAGTATCAACTGAGTCTGTTGAATAACTTAAAAAGCAAATCTGTTCCAGTCCCCAAAATTCCAGCCAGTTTCAGCAGGTTCCAAGTTCCATCTCCAGTCCCACCTCCCAGTCCAGATTCACATGCCAACCTGCAACCAATCTCCCAGAATAAAGCCACTTTACCCACTGATGTAATGAAACATCAGCTGCTGGAAGATGTACCAGTTTTCACCTCCAATCAAACAAACCCAACCAAAGAAGATCCCCAAGCCTTTGAAACCCTCACAATGCCTGCAGTTTTCAACCATTACATTGGGTCAAGATCAGATGAGCAGCCACTCAACCAGGAATATTAACCAGCAATTAACAATTCCCCTGCCCAGAAGCAGGTCTAAATTGCCAATCAGCTACCAGCAATCCTCAGATGAAACCATATGAGCCAACCCCAGACCCCAGAACCTTCCCCAGCCATGAATTAGGCAGCCAATCCCACAACCCAAGCCCATAGAACTTCCCATCTACACAGTCTAAAATTCTTGGTACCTTATCCCCTGTTCCTAAGAATGCCTTCTCCACTCCCAAAGTACCTGTGACCAATGGTTGGACTACTGGAGTCCATTAAGGAGCTGCCAGTAGTTGCTTCCAAGGAAGACCAGATGAATGGTATAAGAAACATTTCCTTCCAATTAAGAAAATTGCAGACAATGTTAAATAAAGTATATGGTCCACAGAGTAGTCTTTGCCTTCATATCCCATATACTATTATCACCTTGGACAATCCCTTACCAACCAATTCAGTCACCAGCGTCACCACTAGTAAGAACAGTAGAACCCTTAGCCATGGACTATCAACCAGGGCCCAGCCCTGGATGGACCAGCAGCTTCAACCCTCCCACTCCTCCTCCAACCCCACAACCTTCTGCTGAAGTCATTCCTTATGTCCACAGCAGATATGGGATGGTCATTCTGACTGTCCTTAGTCTAGCCAAAGTTGTAGTACCTCATCTAGGTGCCTATTGCCCACTTGCAGCTGGCATGCTGTACCTATCCTGCTCCTTGCCCTTTCTGTATTGGGCCTTGGTGTCAAGATATCCTGATTAATGGACTCCTTCTCAGTCTTCTTGGTTTGATGCTACACCTGGCTATGACAATTTGTGTATAACCATCTTTCTAAAGGCTTCTGATCTTATGCTAAAGCTTTGACAAGATCTGCCAACTTGCCTTATCAATCAAGAAAATGAGCAGCTCAGCTGAAGAGCTTCCCCTTGTTACCACCAATCTACCTTATGACTACATTAAATCTGGGGTTTCTTATGTAATCATTCTGGGACTTGCTTAGTAAGTGATTTTCGATATGAGAGATTGGTGCCCCCAGGTCACTGCTGCTTGTTATGTGGTGAAAATGGCACCTATCATTTACAAAAGCTTCCAGTCTCAACCCTTTCCCTTGACTGAAGGATCCCCTGAAAGCAACCCAGACCATGGCACTCCATGCTCAACCATAAAGGAATGGACTTTGCCAAATAAGCACACTCTATCATGGTAGGTTCCATAATGCCAGGAATTATTTGCCCAAGTCAAAAAGCTCAAAAGGCAGGAAAGCTGTTAACCAGATTAACTGATTTAAAAGATTCAAATCAAACAGTTGATTGAAACTGGGTCACTGCCGCTCCAGTTCACCATTTGGATTTGATTCCCTGTGACAGTCCACATGTGTCAGGGCCCCACTTAAATGGGAACAGGCCCCCAATTTGGTGAGCCAAGGTCCCTAAGTTAAGCCCTGTAATGGCTGAACCAATAGGCACAGTGACCATGGCAAGATGGCCACAAGTGTCCCAAGCATGCAAACCTTCCCATCAGGGAGCTAAAATAACCCAAGAGATAGTATCCTACCATGTACATCAAAAGATAGAATGATGTGTGGGGCTGTACCAACAAGGGTTTGGCAGTTGGAGGAGTAGAATGGCGGCCATAGTGGAAATTTCTTCTCCAATGACCAGAGGGATACTTGAACCATCCATTGGCCAAGGACTCCTTCTGATGGGCATCATTGGGAGAGGAGTTTTGCCAGTCGGTAGTGGGAGTGGGATTCTCCAGACCTTTTACAGTTGTAAAAGGGAGACTAGAAACCATAGCAGGAAATAAATTCCCTTCATGGCTTTGAATGGAGTTACTAAGAAATAGATTTTTCAAGATAGGATAGTAAATATTCTTTATTGTTGGAGTAATTGAAATGAATAATGTGTGTACACTTAAATAGCCTTAGAATGAAGGCTGAAAGATTTAAGTGGTGTTTGGGAAATGAGAGGGATTTACATGAGACCTTATAATTGAAATGATACATTTTCCCAAGTGTAGACATATTTGTTGATTAATAATTTTCATTATTAAGTGGTGCATCAAGGGGAGCCACAAAAATGCCACAGTGTTTAAAATAATAAAGCGGTTTACAACAAGAAGATCCATGTTCTTAAAGTACGGAGCTTTAACCAAAGTTAAAGGAAGCGGGTCCAAGATTGTCAGAGTGGCTCTACACAGTCAATCAGAGGCCAAGCGGTTAGTGATGTTATACACATTATTAACATGTTCAAATTCACAAGGTATTTTGAAAGCAAAACTTGATTCAATGGAATGATAATAAATTGGTAGTGTAAGTGTTCTCATTGATTTTGAATTGATGTTGAGTCCATCTTTAGGGTCCTGGGTTTGAATCTTGTTACTATTGAGGTTCAAGTGAAAGTTGGTGTCTAATACTTTGTTGTTGTCTTGATGTGTCTTAGTATCTTTAACCCAATTATCAATAAGATGAATTGAGTCAGGGAAAGAATCCCTGACAACATGTTTGGTGGTTTGCAGGTGGGGTTGATGTTGGCCAAGTAAAAGTTTAGTTGTTTGTTGCAGGTAGAGGCCTATTATGAAATAATGGCTACTAGGGAAGTTAAAGCCTGGATAGTAGGTGAAAAAGACTACTAGAGGTAAATGTTGTCTTCACCCAGCAGGAGATATTGACTGCTGTGGGCTAGAAGTCATCACCAAGCAGGGAACTGTGGCTGATAGGGGTGAGAAATAAGATAGCTTAGCAGGGACCTTTAGCTGCTTGGGGTGGGGAGTAGTCCAGCCTGATGGGTAGTGTGTGCTGCTCAGGCTGGAGGATGTTTAGACCTTGGCGGGTAACACAGGCTGCCAGGGAGGGGAAGAGCTCTGAGGGCTCTACATACCCTGATACACTTACAGGAGATCTGTGAGCAAGCATCCTACCTAATGGACCGGTAGGGTGTTCTTGTCTATGTCCCTATGAGAGCTTTGGAGAGATCCCAAAGTAAGCATTGGAGGGCATAGATTTGCTCAGAGGTGTCATCAAGGTGGTTGCTTGGAAAAGCAGCCGGAGAACTTGGTGTGATCAGGCCTCTGGGAAGTAAAGCTAATTAATTTGAAGCTGAAAGCCCAGACTTAATCACCTGGGTGAGTAAAAACAACAGTATAGACTTAATTAATCTATGGTTGGATGGTCTAAGTGAGATTGCACTTGCAAGGGCCCAGTCAAACACCAGTCCAATGTAGACTCATGCCTGGGTCTACAGGTTCTGGTAACAGGGACTGAGATAAAGAATTTAGGTGGTTCATAGGATCAGCAGAGAAGACTAGTAGGAAGGACTGTATGATCACAGTGAAAACTAGTTGAGGGACTGTTGGTTAATATTGATGTTTGAAACCAAAAAGGATTCATTGTGCAGGTGGAACCAAGGTGGTTCCTATTGTGGACTAAGATGGACTGATTTCTGGTTAAGCTGAAGATCTGGAAGAGATGGTTGAAGAACCAGAAGATGACAGTGCTGGACTAGCTATGGAGCTAGAAGATGTCTTGTAAGGGCTATCCAGACTGGATATTAAGACTGGAATGCTGATGTTGGTGTATTAAGAAAGAAAAATTAATATAAGAAGCAGTTGAAGAAGGTTTTTAAGCTGCCAAAGATATGATATAAAAGAATTAAATATCATATGAGAGGAAAGAAATAGAGAAAAAATTATTTACAGTGATTAAAATGTGAATTTATTAAGTTGGAATTGAGCAGAAAGAAGCCAGAAAGAGGCCGGAAGCAGGACAGAGAAACTGTGAGGAAAATATGCAAATTTTGCCAAGAACAACTAGGAGAGTTGAAAGGGGAGCAACAGGAGAGTTCAAAGACGCAAAATGTTGAAGAAAATGTGGGGGAAACAGAGAAACATTGAAGAATTGAGGGTTTGAAAATCCCCTATGTAAAACATGGGCAAAAGAGCTCAAGATTTGTTGAAAAAACATGATGGGAATCACAGCAAAACCGTTTGAAACGTAGAGCAGTTGTTTACCCAGAGCAAGAAAGCTTTGAGTTCAAACCATAGTCAAGAGCAAGTCATTTGGGCAAACTTTTTGGAAAAACTGTTGAATTGAGGCGTATGATTGGCTGCAAGCCAGAGTTTATTTAATCAGTGTTTTGAGGGCTTTAACTTGAGAGTTAAAGCCTAAAAAATGATGTTAGAAGCAGAAAAATCAGGGCTTTTATTGACTAAAGTAGGTTTTAAAGTTTAATATATTTTAGAGGGGAATAACTGGATAGTTTAAGCTTTGAAAGACAAGAGTTATGAGAGAAAATTTGGACTTGGAAAAGAAGCTTTAAAAAGAAGAGCTATTTGAGGATTCTCAGGGACTGGATCAAGTGGATTAAAAAGGCCACAAGGACTACAGAAGGAGCTAAAGACCAAGCTAAAGATTAAGAAGCCCAGGGTAAATGAGCCAAAACTAAGGAAAAGAAGTCTGAGAAGGACAAAGACTGCAGGAGCCCAAGACCAAGTACAAGGAGTCCAAAAGATTGTTGAAGGACTCCAAGTATTAGAAACCCCATATTGTTTCTCTGACCCCCTGGGCCATATACCAGAAGGTTTCTAAGGGGATTTTCCTTCTGAGAGCAAATAAAAGCCCATTTTGACCCTTAAAAATATTTCTGAGATACATTTTTCCTTAATAGAGAATAACAACCCCTTCCAGCCAGTCCCTGGCTATGACCCAGAACACGCTTTGGGGACTGGTGGACAGGAACCCCACATTCCCCCTTGCAAGCTGACGCTGATAAATTGACATAATCTAAGAGTCACTCAATACAATTTTATTTATCAGAACAGTTGTCAGGAGCTGGTCACACAAGGGCTCTTTGCAAACTGGACCAGGTACTCACTAGACAATGAAGAAGGAATAGGAGCCAAGGATCCAGGTGGTATTGCTTAGTCAAATATTGATATATATGGGAAATTTTCACCTTTTATTATTTAAGAGTTGGGTCCTACCTAAAAATTTTACTAAAATAAATCAAATATTATCCTGGTCTAACTTATTTTATGATGCACCCTGTAGTTGGCCTGCTGCACTACATTCCTTATAATTTGATTCTAAGTCAAATTGTCACATAAGATGGGGTCCTGCTGTTGGCACTTTGTTGTTGTCTCCTCCAAATGTTAATCCAATGCCACAAAATCTTGGAGTTTTCCCTGCTGTATCAGAAACTGAGACAATTTTCCCCTTCCCAATGTCCCAAATTCTATGCTGAAGACACCTTGATTCTCTCCTAGGCAATTTATCTAGTGCTTTTTTGGTTAGGGTTAATAATTTTGCTTGTTGTGAATGCCGTCATTCACCATGTTTTGATTTCACCTTTGATGGGTTATTTTGAGGACAAATCTCTTGCTTTTGCCCCTCAAAATGAGGCTGAATCTGTTTTGTTTGGCTCCTAGGGACAACATCCAGGAGGACATGGCAGGAAATCTTTATAAAAAAGATTTGAGGTTCAAAGCTAGCCTTGGGTTAGCTTTCAGGGGAAAATTAAGGGCATATACCTTAATTTCCTGGAATACAAGATGAAGAATTCCTTTTGGCAAAAAGAAAAGGAAAAGGCTTGAAGAATATTAAAGCCAACACAAATGTGGATAAACTTGTCTTTATTAGGAGAAATGATTCTATTTAAATAGTAGACAAAGAACAGAGATCACTCAATAGGAAGACAGAGTGGCTGAGGGGGTCACGCTGGGATGAGGTCATACCAGGATCAGACAAGGGAAGTATGGTATTCTGGAATGGGTGGATATTAGTACAGACCCATTTACAGAAGGCAATTAATTTCCAAATTCAAAGACAAAACCAACCAAATCTTCACACATTATTATTTGAAGGCCATATTAAAATAGCATTAATGTCGCAATTTAAGGCATCTCCCCCCTCAAGGTTGGACACAGGGAGTTTATATTTGCAGAGGAATTTGGAATGAACTCAGGAAAAAAGGCAGCTGGATGACAGCAGCTTCATAGTATACTTGACGCCCTTCTTGAAGGTGACTTCACAAGGTTTAACCCAGAGGGAGTCAGCTTATGGGCTCTGCCTTCAGTACAATTTTTATAGTAGAGGACTAGGTCACCTACTTGGTACTCAGGAGAGGGGGCTCTAGAAACATTGGAAGGCAAGAGTTCTAAAGCTTTGACTTTATAGCCAGTTGAATATGCTGTAGCCTGAATGTCAATGATACAGTTAGTCAAGTCTTTGACATGAGCTTCAGGATTGGCAGAGGCGTCAACTTTGATTAACAGGGGTCCCAAGATTGAGGGGGTGGTGGCTTCCCGTCCATAAAGCATGGCAAAGGAGGATTGACCAGCCACCTGGTGTCTACTAAGGCGGTAGGCAAAGAGGGTGGCAGGGAGGAACATGTCCCAATTGGCAGCGTCAGAGAGTGTGAGTTTTCTCATAATGGATACCAGGGTGGAGTTTGATTGTTTGATAGTTCCATTGATGGAGGAATTAGATGTGGCAGAGAACAACTGGTGAGTCCCCATAGCTTCAACAATAGAGGTGATGAGGCAAGCATTAAAGTTGATCCCATTTTCAGAAAGCAGGACTTGAGGGCAACAATGACAGTAGAAGATATCCTTCAACAAGAAATTAGCAGTGGTCTTGGCAGTTATATCTTTGGTTGCTCTGGCTTTGACCCATTTACTAAAATGGTCTAAAGCTACCAAGATAAATTAACACCCAGACCTAGAACAAGGAAGGGGCCCAACAGCATCAATACTCACTGTGTGGAAGGCATGCTTTGGAGGGATGATCTTGAACTGGTGTTGGGACAGGCGAGGGCTTTGGAGCTGACAGGAATGACAGGAGGCAAGGACATCAGGGATTAGGAGGTTCATGTTTTCCTAATAGAAGTTTTTGCCAACCAGTCATGAGTTTTTTCTATGCCTCCATGTCCAGTATCAATGTGAGCTTGGAGAATGATGGCTATTCTCATACTGGGCCGGACGTAGGGCAAATAGGTGTTGTTGACTTTCTTGAAGAGTTGTCTATCTCAAATCACAGTATCCTTTGATAGGGCCTGCAGTGCCAAGCAGAAGTCTTCTGGCTCAGTGGTCCAGGAGTCAGGGTACCCTATCAACTTGTATAAGCAATCAGCATTTGCAGGATGGATAGCTAGGATAGGAATCCTTGACAAACCATCAGCATTCTGGTGTTGCACACCAGGACGGTGTACCACGGTGAAATTGTATCCTTGCAAGTGCAGGGCCCAACGTGCTAACCGACCTTCAGGCTCCTTTAATTGCTGCAGTCACTTAAGGGAAGAGTGTTCAGTGACTAAAGTAAATTGAGTCCCATAAATGTAGTACCAGAACTGTTTTACTGCATGTAAAACTGTCAGGCATTTTTTTCAGTGACGCTATAGTTCTTCTCATGTTTTTTGAGGACCCGTGAAGAATAGGCCACGGGTTGGTCTACGCCTTCATTGTCAAGCTGGGCTAAGATGGCGCCCACAGCTACTCCACTAGTGTCAGTGTACAAGATGAACTCCTTATCATAATCAAGGTAGACTAGGATGGGAGCCTCTTTGAGCTTGGCTTTCAGTGCTTTGAAGGATTGCTGTTGGCTGTCAGTCCACTCAAAGGGTACATTGCAGAGGAGTTGTACAAGGGGTTTACTTAATTCAGCAAAATCAAGGATGAATTTTCAATAGTAACCCATAATACCAAGAAAAACTTGGACCTCTTATAGGTTTGTGGGGGGCTGCATCTTTTCAATGACTTCCACCTTATTATTCATAGGATGTATTCTGGTTTAGGTGACCTTGTGGCCTAAGAATTCAAGCTGTTCTTTGAAGAAGGAGAATTTAGAGGGTTTGAGTTTCAGGCCTGCCTCCCAAATTTTGATGAAGACAGCTTTGAGGTGATCTAAATTTTCAGTAAAGGTGGAGCTGAACAAAGTGATATTGTCAAGATATACAAGAACACAGGAAAGCTTCAGATCCCGTAGAATAGAGTTCATAGCTGTTTGAAATGTAGCTGCGGCGTTGCAGAGCCCTTGGGGCATGCAAGTGGGTTCATAGAGGCCTTCTGAAGTGATAAGGGCAGCCTTTTCCCGGTCTTCTGGAAAAAAGTCAACCTGCTAATATCCAGAAGCTAAATCCATAGCGGAGAAGAATTTTGATCCTCCTAGTTGTCTGAGAGCATTGTCAATCCTAGGCAACAGGTATGAATCCTTCTTTGTGAGCAAGTTTAGACAGTGGTAGTCCATCACAATGCGGTGGCCTCCATCCTTCTTTTTAAGGATCAACAAGGGAGAGGCCCAAGGGCTCTGAGAGGGAGCCAAGAGACCAGCATTCAAGAGTTGTTAAAGCTCCTTAAAAACCTGGGCATCCTCTATCCTACTATGGCGGTAAGGTTTGGCACAAAAGGGCACCGCATCACCAGTATCTATCTGATGGATGACTCCTTTGGCTAGGCCATAGTCTGTAGGTCTGGAGGCAAAGATATTGCTGAATTGGTCAAATAATTCCAGAAAATCCTTTTGTTGGATGGGCAACAATTGTGGGAAGTTGGAAGCAGTGAACAGGGAGAGAACCTGAGGATTTTCTTCTGGTAGATTGAAGTTGATGGAGGTTCCAAAAGGGTAGAGGGACGCCATCTGTTCTTCCCCTAATATGCAGCTGTGCCCTACAACTTGGCCCCAAGATACTTGCATAGGCAAAGCAGTGTCAGGATACCAAGAGTACTGTGGAGCTCCAGTGGGTGAGGGAGGAGTCAAAGCAGGTACTGGCATGGCCCACCAGCTGATGAGCCCTAACTTTACCAGGTAGGAAAGTTCCTTCCCAGCCACAGTTCAAGGCCCAGCTGCTGGCAAGGCGGAGGCAATCAATCCTGTGAGCGCCAGGTAAAGCACTCCCAGGAATTGACTACTCTGGCCAGTGGCATCAGAAGTGGGTGGGGTTGAGATGGTTGGTTTGGGGGTCAGAGGTGGTTTCATGGGGACCAGGTAGGTAGCAGGATTGTTGTACTTCCCATTGAAGATCAAAGGGTAGATGGTGATTGCTTTGCCATCACAGACAATTTGGTAGGGTTCCTTGGGAGCGTTTGGGCGGGTGTACAACTGCAAGTCTTCCTAGGTCCAGTGTTCCTAATCAGGACTTGGGGGATACTCAGTGTAATTCACAGGGCCAAATGGTGTGTTGGGTGGACAGTAGTAGTCAAAGGCTTTGGTTTTGTCAACTGAAGTCTGGCTATATATCCCCGTGGATGGGTGCTGATGCTTGGGTGTATGCAGATGGAAGAGTATCAAAAATATGTATGGAAACAGATTTGTGAAGCAAAGGTTTATAACAACTTTATTTGGTAAGGATGACAATACAGAACTTTTTCAGGTGCTTCTGATTTTTATACTTACTCACATGCAAGTGCCTCTGGGCATTCTTCTGGTGCTATCTGGGTGACAAGTCTTGACATATCAGGTTCTGCTGTTTGGTTGGCTTCTTCATGGTCATTTTTGGGGGTTTCAGGAACAGTTGTTTGGCTTTTTGGTGTCCATCTTGGCTTGGCTGGCCATTGGTTCTGGAAGGTTTGGCTTCTGGGGTTATGGGGCTTTTCCCAATTTGATCACCTTTTTTGGACTGGCTTGACGGGCTTTCCTGGGGCCAAGGAACTTGATTAAAAAAGGAGTCCCCAATTTGGAACCCCAAATTACTTAATGGAGGGTGGGCTTGAACTGGGTTTACTGGGCAGCTAAAATTAGCCTGCCCAGGCCCAGCCAAACCCACCAAGGCTTAGTCATAGCTTTTGGGGCCCAGAACGGGCCCTGCAGCTACCACCAGGGCAGGAATGATTCCTGCACTTGGATTTGCTTTGAAAAGCAAAAAATCCAAGTGCGGGAAAATCTTCCCCACCCACTAGCCCCGCCTGGTGGCTAGGAGCGGGTTCAATTCCCACCTGGGGCTTTGAACATGTTACTTTTGTAGAAAGAAGTCAGGTTAGCTATCAGTAACTGTATAGGCTCCTTATGGATTCAATCTAAGATCCCTGGGCATAATTGAGGCTCTTTGCAGCTGAGAGATTCAGGAGAGTACAATTCCAGGAATGACTTTTCAGGCAGTTCAAAAGATATCTGGGAGTCTATAATCACTTGGGAGCCTGGAGGGATGATAATAGCTGTAGGGTCAAGAAGAGGCACACCTTCCTCTGCAGGACAGGAAGTATGAGGGGAACACATATTGGAGGAATGAGTTCTGTACTTGAGCAATAAGATACCTTTGGGGTACTCTAGCACACAAGTCTTAAGGTGTTTGCCTGGTAGGCGCGGAGGTTCTTCAAAAATTAAAAAGGACCTTGTATCCTAAGAGAGATAGATACCCATCTCAGATGTTTACAATCCCACTATATTCTTGGAGGAACTGCATATCAACCAGGAGATCATAGCTTTTGTTTTCTAGGACAACAGCAGGGGACGCAATAAGAAGCTTCCCAAACCTCATTAGCAGAGCAGAGTAGGCATCAATGGCTCAGGTTTGAGCCATGCCAGCAGTACCATATGATTGAGTGTAGTTGAGGTCAGGGACCAGCTTAAACTTTTTCATTAGCTTGGATGATACCACATTGGCTGGAGAGCCTGTTTCCAGTATTGCCTTGATCTTAACCTTTTGGATTGACACTTTCACACGGTTAGTATCTTTTCCAAAGGGTGGCAAGACAGCCATAATGTTCTGTGAAGCTTCAAACTCTTTCTCCCACTTGGTTAACATTCATTGTAAGGCAGGAATTTCTTTATATACAGTCTGCAACAGAAGGGATATGGTCACATTCTGAAAGAGAGCTTCTGCTAGCTCAGCAGCTTCTTCAGAAGAGTCCACCAAGATGGGAGGTTGATGAGCCTGGGCTAGATAATGGTGATCCACTATGGCCTTGGCTTCACTTGAAGGTGGGCAATTTGTAGTTGTGGTTCTTCCTGACTAAAGCTTGTAAGGGACTGACACAGTTTCTGGGACAGCCAACACGTAGTAGCCATAACTATTTGATTCATTTTAGTCAGAATCTTCAGGTTTAGAATCACTAGAAAGATTGTGGAACAGGTGAAGGATAGTTGGGTAAGTCAAAGGGTGAGTTTCCTTGTCAGAGTGAGGATCAGTAGGAGACAGGGAAGATGGGTCAGAAGAGAGAATCTCTGCCTCTAAGCTGACCTCTCTTTTCCTGCCTGCTTCTTTGGGTTTCAACCTTCTATCCAAGGGTTGGTGCAGGTACGCAAGTGGTGCCTTATTTGACCACAATTGGGACATCTTTGTCTCTTAGGCTGTCCACTTGAGCCCAGAGTCATAATGCGCGGAGAACAAGAGGTGGTTCCAGCGTTATTGGCCTTATTCTTGCAAACCATGGTACCCCTGTGGGTCAAATGCATGTCTTGCAAGAGGGTCTTAATGCTCTTCATGGATGTAAGAGAAGCTTTTTGTGCCTTAAAGTGCAGGCACAGAAGCTGATTTACCTTCTAAGTGTTCAAACATGCTGTGTAAGCTTCACAGGGCATTAACTGACAACTGGTGATTAACTGTTGTCCTTCAATATAAAAGCAATCAGAGAATTCAGTCAGAGTTTTCTTGGGCTTAAAGGCAATGTGCATAAATGCATCTTTCTTGACCTCCAAGATGAGATCTCCTCCAAATTCTTCAATCAGGAGGTGTTTCATGTTCTCCCACGTGATAATGGAAGGGAGTTTGAGGACCACAACTTCTTGGCACATAGGATGCAGGCAAGTAAGAATTTTTTCCTTTTTAAGCTTTTCAATAGCCCTATGCATTGCAGTCTTGTAAATGGTCAGTAAGACAGCAATGTTAGAGGTTTTGGGATCAAATATCTTCTTGAAGGAAGGCTTATAGTTGGGATCAATGGAAAATGAGGTGGATTGGCTGTTGTCACCTGGGTTGAGGACGTTAATGTGGGAATTGCCCTCAAACTCAGATTCAGCAGCAGGTTGTCTAGCCCAGAGGAGTCAAAGGCTCTCCTCTAGGGTATCCAAGGTAGAGCTATTTTGCCCACTGATATATCTAGTAGTAGCAGCAGCAGCTCCAAATTCATCAATATTAATCTGTTGCAATAATAGAGTGCCAGCAATCCCATTGAGGCAAGTGGTCAGGGAAGTGGTCTGAGCAACCAAAGGTATAAACTGTCCATTCATTGTCTTGGTCAAGTAAGAGAGGGTTTGTACCTCTTGTTCCGGTGTGTCCTGCCTATCAGCAACATCATTTGTTACTTTGGCTAGTTGATCCAAGGTGAGAGCGCAGTTGACCCGGGGTTGGCCTTCTAAGCCAGGGCAACAACCATGATTTCTAGGGATAGGAGTACCAGTGACCTCAGCCTCCCCTTTGCCATCAGAGTTGGAGGACAAATCATCAGGGTCAGAGAGGTGTTGTCTTAAATATTCAATCTATCCTTGCAAGGTAGTTACTTGTTTGGTTAGCAAGGCAATGCAAGGGTTGGGCATAGGCTCTACTAGAGGAGGGTTTGGAACAGAATATTGACTTCAAGTAGTGGATTTGAGTTCAGCTATGGCTTCCCATACCTTAGCTTCAAAGGCAGACGGGACCTCCACAGAAGGAGCAGGAGGAGTCACTTTGATAGAAGCTACTCCATCATCAATGTAGTTTTTCACTTGATACAGAGTGTCTCCTAAAACAGCCTTATCCAGACCATTTTGTTGGTGCAGATAGTGGCCCCAAGTATTAATGTGAGTCCCAACCAACTCAAGTTGGGAATTAACACGCTCTCAAAATTGGTTGAGCTTGGTAACCAAAGTCTCAAAATCCTGGTTGTACTTTAAAAGGGTTGCTTCTTTCTGTCCACGCCATGTAGCTTGGTAATCATTCAGTTTGCACAGTTGATCTTTGATATATCCAAGGAGCAAGGAGCAAAGGGAGTTTAAAAACAAGGTTAAGTACTTCTGGGAAGCAAGCAAGTTGTGCTGGTTATATGAAATACAAGCAAAGAGGCTATGGGACCATTCTTGATAGACCATATTTTGTACATGGTTATTTGAGACAGCGGTGGCTACAGCAGTCAAAAGCTGGCTCTGAGATCCTAGTGCTAATTGACAATGAACCAAGGCAGGTAGGATAAACTGGTTAACTAACACGTAAATAGTATTCATCAATTCTATCAGTGCGGGGGAAGACCAAAGTCCAAGAGGAAGGAATACAGGTCTTTGGAAGCATACTCAGGATGGAGACCAGGTATAGAGTGTATGATTACAGTGCCTGTGTGGAGGAGGGAGCAAGCAGCGTCACAAGATTGCTCATAATTGAGAGAGAAAGTTGGAAGGGGGCCTAAGCAGGCCCAGGAGACAACACCATTACCATAGGAGTTGAGTGGGTATTGGTGATATCCTCTTCTAGAGGAGGACTAGAAACTTTGGTTTGATTGGATACTTCAGAAACAAGGGGGGAAGGACCAGAAAATGCACATGGGAACAGGGTAACCAAGGGGTGTGCAGCCCCTTTAGTGAGTACCATTTTGTTGTGTTTGGCTCCTTGGGACAACATCCAGGAGGACACAGCGGGAAATCTTTATAAAAAAATATTTGAGGTTTGAAGCTAGCCTTGGGTTAGCCTTCAGGGCAAAATTAAGGACATGTACCTTAATTTCCTGGAATACAAGATGAAGAATTTCTTTTGGCAAAAAGGAAAGGAAAAAACTTGAAAAATATTAAAGCCAACTCAAATGTGGATAAACTTGTCTTTATTAGGAGAAATGATTATATTTAAATAGTAGACAAGGGCCAATGATCACCCACTAGGTAGACAGAGTAGCAGAGGGAGTCACTTTGGGGTGAGGTAGTACCAGGATCAGACAAGGGCATGTATGGTATTCCAGAATGGGTGAAGATAGGATCAGACCCATTTACGGAAGGCAAGGAATTTCCAAATTCAAAAGCAAAATCAACCAAATCTTCACACATATCACTATTTGAAGGCCATATTGAAATAGCATTAATGGCGCAATTTACAAAGGTGTTCAAACTGGGAAATAAAGATTTTTGGTTTCCTGATTGCTTGCAGCTTGCTTGCCCCACTAATACTGGTGGCAAGTGATCCTACCACCTATGTACTGTTTTGTGGTAAAGCTACACAGTATATATTACATTTCACTTTTACCAATAAAAATTAAGTTTTATTCACATTTTTTTCTTTGTGTCTTCATGTACTTTGGCGCCGCTCTCTAGCTACAACTAGTAGATATAATTCATTCAGGGCCATAAGTTAATTGCATAGCCTTCCCTGCCATCTAACTGAGACTTAGTACAAATCCAACCCTAAGGTTAGGATTCCCCATTGTGTATCTGTGCTGCACCTCAGAACACAACAAAAATGGTGCTCACTACAGGGGCTGTAAGCCTCTTGGTTATCCCTTTTGCAACCATTTTTTCAGGTCCTTTGCCTCCTCCTATAAAAGAGCTGTCTTCACCTGAAATCACCAGTCCTCCTATTGAGGAAGACATTGCAGACTCACCTATTGTCCCTACTGTGCTGAACCTTGGGAATAGTCCCTGTCTAGTGGCCTACCCCTTGGGTACCCCTGACTTAGAGCAAGTCATGGCAGTAGCCCTTGAGATAGCCCGTGAAGGAGCCATTCCTTGCCTCCAATTAAAGTTCATTTGAGTGGAATACTACATATTGATTGTGGCTCTGCAATTTCCACAGTATCTCCTCTCAGCAGCTGGCTCTTCTGAGCACCTATTGTCTTCCTTTGTACAACCCGCCTTAGCCCACCATCAAATGGTGTTAGGGCTCCAGGTGCAGGAGATTTTGTCCCTACAAGCAGCTGTCACTAATCACTGGGATCAGTTTTCTGCATATCAAAAATAGATCCACTCCCTATTTTCCTTGGTATCAGACAATCAGCATGACTCTGTCACCCTTCCAAACCTGCTTGGTTAATTCCTTCAAGAAAATGTGCCAAGCCATCCCCAAATACATCAGGGAGCGTCTACATGAGTTCCACCAGTTGGAACAGCCATGGCAAACCCAAGTAGATTCTACCTTGAATGCCTATCTGACCAATTTCAAGCAACTCATGCAGTAGCTCAATTCATTCAGTGCTTACTCCTTTGATCAACTACAACAAGTGATAGCCCTTGCTGCTGAAGGTCTTTGTGAGCTCAGTAAAGAGTTTGATCAAGAAAAGGTAGCCACTCTGCTGCCATTGCCAAACTTCAAGCTCAAGTAGATGAGATGTCCACGCCCAAGCCAGATGTGCCTCCCTCTCCCCCATCAGACAATTTTATGGATAGAGAACAGTAACTATGGGATGCTATTCAAGAGCTGTGAGCATCTACCTGCAGTCAAGATTGCCCTACTAAAGCACTTCAGCCAGATCCTCAGGTGCTTGTTTTGACAACTCAGGTTGCTGAGCTACAGCAGGAGGTTACTGCCCTACAGAAAATGATGTGGCTACTGATAGTCCAACTGGAGTTGTTACAAATATGGCTGCTGCTCTGGCCTGTCAGGGGCCCCCCAAATTCACTGTGCTAGAGAGTTGATTGCTCTAGCCAATTAGGTGGAATACTTGAAACAAGACCACTCCAACCTTGAAAAAGATGTGCAAGAAATGAGTGAATTAATAAATTTGGTAAATGATAGGTTCACTCCTTGCCTTTCAGTGGGTCCTTCCCTGAATTTCTGCCTTGCTGAGCTTTCCACAGTAGTAACCACATAGGGCCAACGCCTAGACGTCACTGAGCAACAGCCCACCTTAGCTAATAATATGGGCGCCCACACTTTTGATACCCTGACTACTCTTGAAGAGAGTGATTGTCAGCTTTGGGACAGACAGCCCCCCTCTGAATCTGAAGCAGAGTTCTCCCTAAGCATAAATGTACTCAATAGAAACAATGGTGGTCCCACTCCTGAAGCTCATTTCAAACCTACCTTTAAACAGGTCTTTGACCCCAAAATATCTGCCATTGCAGCTTTTCTAACTATCTACAAAACTGCCATGAGAAGAGCTTCTGATGAGTTTAAGAAGGAACACATCCTAACCTGCCTGCACCCAACCTTTCAAGAAGTGATAGTACCAGAGTTGCCCACCATTGAGACTTGGGAAGAAATTGAACAGTTTCTGATCAATGAGTTTTGTGGTAACCTTAGTCTGGAAGTGAAAAAAGACGCCTTAATGCACATTGCTTTAAAACCCAAGGAGACTCTGGCTGAATTTACATATATACTCTACATGGAAGGACAGCAATTGATAACTAGCAGACAGCTGACAGCACATGAGGCTTACATGGCCTGCGCTCAAGCCCTCAAGGTGAACCAGCTTCTATGTCTTCACTTCAAAGCCCATAAGGCCATGCTTTCCTCTATGAAGAGCATAAAGACGCTGCTGCAGGATATGCTCTTACCCATTCTGGAGTGGTTGTGTGGGAGAATTGAGTTGCCTCTAATTCCGGTTTGTCTTCCTGTGGACCTTGAATCCTCACCATGAACTCTCATAATCTTCCTAGACGCCAAGGTTGCCATAACTGTGGGCAGATAGGCCACCATTATTGATTCTGCACTAACCCTTGGGTTAAAGGAGCTGATCCCAAGGAGCAGGCGGGAAAAGAACAGTCAACCTAGTGTCAGAGACACTCTCAGTTGACAATTCTTCCCAGTCTCCTTCAATTACCCCTTCCATAGCTGACTCTGAGCCTGCTGACACTGAGGCTCCTTCTATTCTGCTTCTGTTCCACAATATCTCTTATGACTCTGACATGGATGATTCAGACGTTGATGATCCTGAAGCCTATGGATGTTCAGTTCTTGCTGTTCCCAAAACTATTGTGGTCCCTTATAAGTTACGCTCTGGTAAAAATAAAGCAACTGCCAAGCCATTGCCTGAAGCCAAAGAGGCTGTCTCTCTTCCATACATCACTCAAGCTAAGAGGTCCCCTGTGCTTGTAGAGTCATCCAAAGAAGTTTCTGAGGTTGCTGACACTGTATTCAAGAATGATTTATTCTTGGTTCCTCTAAAGACTGTCTATAAGGAGTTTCCAGGCTTGAGATTCATGATTGAAAAGTGGGAAAAAGAGCTAGCAGAAGCCCAGGACATCCTGGCCGTCCTCCCTCCCTTTGGTTGTACTACCACTTGTGTGGAAATATCCATCCAAAAGGTGAAAATCAAGGCTGTCTTGGAAACTAGATCTCCTGTTAATGTTGTCTCCTTAAAGCTTGTCAAGAAGCTCAAACTTGCCCCCAGCCTTAACTATCACCAGTTGTAAGGTACAGCTGGGCTATTCATGACTTGCACTATAGGGGCTTATTCTGCTCTTCCCATGCGGTTTGGAAAGCTACTCTTAGCTGTTCCTGCTGTAGTCTTGAAAAATGAGAGTTACAATCTCCTATTTAGTACTCAATTCCTTAGGAAATACAATGGGATCATCAACTTAAAGGATGGGTATCTCTCTATCTTAGGGTATGAAGTCCCTTTGATCTTTGAGAAGCAATTAAAAGTCCCCAGAAAGCGCCTCAAGACGTGTGCATTAGAATATCCCACTGGTGTCTTCACTCTAAAGTACTGTACCCACTCATCCAACATGAAGTGCCCTCCTATGGCTTGCCCTGCGTCTGAGGGGATTCCTCTCCTGGCCACCTCTGCTGTGACCATTCCCCCTGAATCCCAAGCTATCTTGGACTCTCAGATATCATATGAGTTACATGAGTGTACGTTCCTGGAGTTTTACTCTCCTCTCTTTCTAGGCTGCAACAAACCCTATCTCTGCCCAGGAATCTTGGACGTCTCTCATAAGGACCCTGTTCAATTGCTGGTAGCCAACTTGACGGCTCTCCCCATACATGTGTCCAGAAGCAAATTTGTTGGTTATGGCAAGCTGTTAAATGCTCCTGACGTCCTATCACTACATCTCTTTGGTACGTTCCAGGACTTTAATTTACCTGAGGACAAGCCCCAAGTCCTATCCTTTTTCACTGCTCAAGACTTCCTGCAACTATCCCCGGTTCAACATAAAGAGGTGCTTGACCTACTGAATCAGTTTTCAGATATCTTTGCTAAAGATAGCACTGATTATGGTCTAGTCAAAGGCGTCATTCACCAGATTGATACTGGTGATGCACCCCCTTCTGTGCTAAACCTTATTGCCGTAGTTGTGTAGAGGATGCTCAGGTGTCTAAAGAGCTCAAATAACTTCTAGACGCTGGACTGCTTGCTCCTTCCCAAAGTTCATGGGCCTCCCCTCTGATTATACTGAAAAAGAAGGATGGGGCCATCACATTGTGATGAACTACTGACAATTTAATTCCTTAACCAAAAAAAATTCCTACCCCTTGCTGTGTATTGATGATGCTCTCTGCTACCTCAGAGGCTCCAAGTTCTTCTCTGACATGGACCTAGCTTTGGGGTACTGGTAAGTTGATCTCTCTCCCAAAGATAGACAAAAAGACACACTCATCACCTCTGAGGGATTGTTTGAGCCTATGTGTATACTTCAAGGACTCTGAAATGCCCCGGCTACCTTCCAACAAGACATGGATTACATCCTCTGTGACTTGAAGCTTTCATGTGTCCTGGTGTATCTAGATGATATAACAGTCTTCAGCTCTACCTTTACAGATCACCTGGATCACCTCAAGGAAGTGTTCCTAAAGATTTGGGAGGCTTTCCTTAAACTAAAACCATCTAAGTGTGCTTTCTTCAAGGAACACCTTGAATTCTTGGGTCATGAGGTGACCCAGACGGGGATTCCTCCCATGACCAAAAAAGTTGAGGCCATTGAAAAAATGCTCCCACCCATCAATCTGTGAGAAGTTCAAGTCTTTCTGGGGATGATGGGATACTACATACAATTCATCCCCAACTTTGCTGACACTAGCAAGCCCTTGGTCTAGCTGTTGCGCAATGTCCCTTTCAAATGGACTGCCAGCCTTCAACAAGCCTTTGAGACTCTCAAGCAAAAACTCAAAGAGGCTCTCATCCTAGTATATCCTGACTATGATAAGGAATTTATCTTGTATACTGATGCTAGCAACCTGGCCATTGGAGCCATCCTGGCTCAAATGGATGATGAGGTTGTTGATCACCCTGTAGCTTATACCTCTTGTGTCCTGAACAAGCATGAGAAGAACTATAGTGTAACAGAGAAAGAGTGCCATGCTGTGCTGCATGCTGTCAAGCAGTTCCGCCATTATGTGTATGTCACCCAATTCACTGTGGTCACTGACCATGCTTTGCTTAAATGGTTACAACAACTTAAGGAACCAGAAGGTCAACTAGCTAGATGGGCTCTCTGCCTGAAAGGTTATTACTTCACTGTGCTGCACTGTTCTGGGATTCAACATCAAAACGCTGATGGATTGTCCAGAATGCCCATCCTTGCGCTACACCCTTCTGAGGCTGATTGACTATATGAACTAATTGGATATCCTTCCTCTTGGGAGAGAAAGACAGAAGAAGTCTGAATTGCCCTATCTAAGCAATCTGAAGATACACTCATATGCAACAAGCAGCTCTTCAAGAAGGTATAAGACCAGTATCTGCCTTATGTACAACACAGTCTTTGCCTCTTGTTGATGTTGCAAGCTCATAAGGAGACTGGGCATGGAGGCATTGCCAAGGCTTTTGACTGGCTTCAGAAAAATTACTTCTGGGAAAATCTTTGCCTGCTGATCCCAGATGTTATTGCTAGTTGCCATGATTACCAACTCCAACAGCCTAAAGCCACTGCTCATGAGTTCAAACTTGTCCCCCTCAACATGTGTTTCACACTGTCAGCATTGACGCTGTAGGGCCTCTTCCCTGTTCCTGCTTTGGCTGCTGCTTCATCTTAATTGCTGTTGATCATTTCAGCAAGTTGTTAGAAGCTCATCCTACTAAAGACATCACTGCTAAGACAACTGCTGCCTTTCTGTTGCAAGACGTATTCTATTGGCATGGCTGCCCTCAAGTGTTGTTGTCCAACAATGAGACTAACTTTAACGCTTAGTTAGTGACCTCTGTTTTCAAGACCTTGGGATCTCACCAGTCTTTCTCTGCCCCCTGTTACCCTTCTATCAACAGAGCATTTGAGCGTGAAAATTTAACTCTGGTTTCTATCATGAGGAAACTCACTTACTCTGACACTGCAAACTGGGATCTATACTTACCTGCTGCTCTCTTTGTGTATTGCCTTAGCAAACATTGTGTCACTAGGTACTCCCCCTTTGCTATGCTGTATGAGCGTGAGGCCACCACACTGTTGCTTCTAGGGGGGCCTACTCTCCTCTGATAAGGCTATGAACCCTGATGATCATATCAAATATCTTTTCAACTGCATAATTGACATACAGGCCACATTGTATACTTCTGCATACAAGACCAAGATGCTGGAGCTCTCTCTTCTCACAATGCTGGCTGTTTTCCTTTACCTGAGTTCAACATCAGGGAAAATGTTCTCTATTATAAGCATAGAGTAGGAGGATGTGCTCACAAGCTAGATATGTTGTGGGTTGGGCCTTTAGAAGTGACCTTCAAACAAGGGTCAGAATACACCGTGAAACTCCAATCTAATGGTTGTCTGTTTTCCCAAGTGGATGCCAAGTTCCTCTGCAAGTACTACCCCCCTAAGGCCAGTCTAGAGGGGTGCAATGTTGTGAATGCCACCATTCACCATGTTTTGATTTTACCTTTAATGGGTTATTTTGAGGAAAAATATCTTGCTTTTGCTTTTGCCCCTTGAAATGAGGTTTTATCTAAACTGGGAAATACAATTGTTTGGTTTCCTGATTCCTTGCAGCTTGCTTGCCCCACTAATACTGGTGTCAAGTGATCCTACTGTCCATGTACTGTTTTGTGATAAAGCTACACAGTATATATTACATTTCACTTTTACCAATAAAAATTAAGTTATATTCACATTTTTACCTTTGTGTTTTCACATACTTTGGCGCCTCTCTCTAGTCATAACTAGTAGAGATCATTCATTCAGGGCCACAAGGTAATTGCCTAGCCTTCCCTGCCATCTAACTGAGAATTAGTACAAATCCAATCCTAAGGTTAGGATTCCCCGTTGTGTATCTGTACCGCGCCTCAGAACACAGCATTTCTTAATCCTAGTGTATCTTTTGGAAATTTAACCAAACAGTTATTAAAGCTTTGTTGGTGGTTAATCATCAACTCCATGTGGATTTGGGTGGTGATTTCTCACCACATGGAGACTTCTTCCTACTATCTGACCATTCCTGTCACATTACTCAACTCTTCTACACCTGAGTTTTTGGATGCAGTTTGTCACAAAATCATGTTCCTCTTCTCCTGTTTCTTTGAGATATCTGTGTTTAACATGTTCATCTGTATCAGCTCCTTAATTAGATTTCAGTTTGGGCTGTTTTTTAATTTGTGGTTTCACTCTCTGGTGATGGTGATCAAGACTGGTTCATCTGTTTCCTGGTTCTGCCACATCATTTTATTTTGGCGTCCTGATTATTATCCTGCTCCCCCATCAACAAAATTTTGCATGAAGTTGTTTTGGCCCTGTCATCCTATTCTGGCTCCACCCTCAGTCACAAGTCCCAGGTTTACCATGTGATGACAAAGGTTTTAGTGGATGTGCGCAAATGGTTGTTGTCTGCAGTGGAGCGCAATCCATGTGTTTTAACTGAAAGTGCATATTTATACTATTTTTTAAATACTGTGTATGTATCTATTAAGGAGCTCAAAGTATATTGTAGTTGTATGCCTTTCATCAGGGTACTAGTCTGCTGTTGGTATTCCTTCCTCAGTTTCTTGCTTATTGTTGCACAATTGATGTCCCTGAAGTCAATAAGCTCTCAGTGTTGTGGTTAGCAGTTGACCAGACTGCCCAGGACTTGGCAGTTTGGGATTCACTGTTAATCACAACTGAGGCCCTGGTGAGCCAAATTCTTTCTCTGTTTTCAAATCTGTCTGCTATCAAAAAAGATGTGCTGGCTATTGAAGCCAAACCTGTTGTGTGTTCATGATTTTCAGGTGCACATCTCAAGGTGAATTTGTCTAGTCCGGTCAGAGAGTGTTCTTTTTGTGTATCTTCTCAGCTAAAGTTGGCAATCCTGAAAAAAAACTGCAGATGTGGATAAGTTGGCAGTTACAGCATCATCTGAAAGCTCTTTGGGTATGCTTCTGCACGTCCTTCCCACTAAGTTGTCAGTTGTTGAATTGGAGGAGCTGCCTTTAGTCTCTATTGATTGTGACCGCCCTGTTCTTCCCAAAGCAGTTCAAGAAATGATCAAGTGTTATTTTCAAGAGCATCCTGCCTTCTTAGCTGCAGTCTGGGTCATCAAAGAGAAGCAGGATTCTGCTAAGGTTTCTTCATTTGCAGCAAATAAATCTACTTCTGGTTACTTCTTGTTTTATGATAGCATTGATAATGGTCAAACTATCTTTTGAACTGCAATTATGATGGATACTGGTTTTTCTAAAAAATTCATTAATGTGAAGACTGCAGTTTGTTGCAGTTAAAGTACCATCCCAGAATGCTGGTCAGAGGAAAAACTGTCAAATGTTTCCTTTGTTTTATTTGAAGAAGCCTGTGACATTTGTGATTGCAGGTCAATCCTTTACTGCTAGATTCTCCATATGCACTACCCTCATGTATCCTATTATCTTGGAGGTAGGCTGGTGGCAGAATCATAATTTGTCAACTCTTCTAAAGAAAAATGAGGTGCATGTGGATCATTTTTTGGTATCACAGTTTGTATACCATTGCTGGGAATGTCAAAATTAGAGCAGTCTTCTCAATCTATTCAGTCAATCCCTGTTTTTATGACTGTAAGTTTGGATTTACCAGCATGCCTTCAACCCTGGTCAGCAGCTTTTTATACCACTAGGGGCAAGGTTCTTCCTAAGCACACTTGGTTTGACTTTGACTTCAAGGTTACTGTTGATCTTATTTGTATTGCTTCTTCTATTTACCCCTTGAATTTTAAGGAGGACACATGTTTGGAGGAGGGACTTGCAACATGTTGGCAAAAGGTTGCATCTATAGGAAGACTTTATCAATATGTTCTCCATTGTTGTTTTTTTTTAAAAGTCAGACAGGTTGCTAAGGCCTTGTGTGGACTATGAAAACTTAAACAATATCACAATTCCAGATTTCTATTTTTTGCCTCTTGAAGCGCAAATCTCTTGTTGTGTTGAAAAGGCTAAGGTGTTCTCAAAACTTGATCTTTTTAATGCATTCAATCAAATTAGGATTTTATAGGTAATGGAGTGGCTGACTGCGTTTAGAACCAAGAAATACATCTTTCAGTTCTGTGTTATGCCCTTGGGTTAAAAAATGCTCCTGCTTGCTTTCAGCAGTTGATTGATTCAGTCCTGGAAAATCTCCTTGGTGTGTGTCATTGTGTACAAGGACAACATCTTGGTTTTTTCCTGGATGAGAAGTCTCATAAGGCCCATCTATCAGTGGTGGATGATCATATCCTCCAGGCTAGTTTGATTATTAAGCAAAGTAAGTGCAAATTCTTTAAATGTAAAGTTATCTTTCTGGGTAACATTATCTTTGAAGATAGTCACACTATTGCTCCTGATAAGGAGGCAAAAGTTTGCAAGTATGCTATTCCAGTGACTGTATCTCAACTTTGTAGCTTCTTGGGTACCTGTACTTTCTTGAAGAAGGTTACCTCATATTTATTAGAAGTGGTGGCTCTTTTGTATTTGATTGGTGAAAAAACGTCTCTGGTCTGGACCCCTGAGTGTGCAGAGGCATTTTTAGTAGTCAAGGCTCTCCTGTTGTCTTCTCCAGTTTTGCAACACGTGAATCCAGAGCTTTTATTTGTGATATCTACAGACTCCTCCAAATACGCTATGACAGGAGTGTTGATTCAAACTTCCAGTGACATTATTGAAAGACTGGTGGGGTACTTTTCTCAGAAAATAGAGGCGTGTGAACAGAATTATATAATCTACAACAAGAAATTATTGGCAGTTGTAGAATATTTGAAACATTGGCAACACCATCCCATATCAGCATGTCATTCTTTTATTGTAAGAACCAATCATAAGGCTTTTCTGTACTATTTTCAACCCAGGGTTTTGTCAGGTTGTCAATCCATATGGCATGGTGACTTGACAAAATACAAGTTCCATTATGAGTTTATCAAAGGAATAGATAACCACTTGGCTGACACACTGAGTAGAAATCCTTCTCACCTCTCTGATGCTGGTTTAGATGTTGGGTTTAACACCCATAATTTGATTTCAGATGAGTCTGTGGTTCTCTTTGTGTTGAATCTGCCTGATATGCTGGCTACTATGTACTTAAATGAGGGTGCAGACTTAGACTTATATTCCAAAGTTAAGTATTCACAGCCTCCTTCCAAGGGTTATGACAGATTATTGAAGCTAGCATTGCACATCTAGTGGGTCAGCTGATGGGATATCATAAGATAAGGCCAATTCTTTATCATCAAGGCTGTCTATGGGTCCCAGAGAAAACTATTTGGGATGAAATCATGGAGGCATATCACACTTGTCCTATGGTAGGCCACCCAGGGAAGAATAAAACAGTTGGGTTAATTTGCCGACAGTTCTCTTGAAAGGGTTTGACAGTGCAAGTGGCACCTTATGTTTGAGATTGCTTGATGTGTGTTTGGTCCAAGGCAAGCAGAAACAAGACTACTGGTTTGTTGGTTTCATTACAACCAGCTGCAGAGCCTTGAACGTTGATGTTGGTAGATTTTATCAGAGAACTTCTGGACTCTGATGGGTTCAACACAATCATGGTGGTGGTAGATCAGTTTATAAATGACACACTTTGTTCCTTGCTTGACCACAATTATGTTGGTGGAGACATCAAGGTTGTTTATGAACAGGATCTTTTCCTTATATGACATCTCAATGGAGATAGTGAGTGATTGTGGTCCCAAATTCATTGCTCAGTTCTGGGAAGCCTTTACAGGAATTCAGGGAACAAGCTCTGCTGTTCCACTGCTTTCCACCCCTAGTCTGATGGACAAACAGAGAGGGTAAACCAAATTTTGGAGGTCTACCTACATTGCTACACTAATGTGGAGCATGATGACTGGTGTGCAAACCTACCCATGGCAGAGTTCACTTATAATAACGCTCCGTACACATAAACTCAGGTTTTGCTATTTTTTGCCAATGTGGGTTGCAATTATTCATCCAACATGGGTCCTTGACTAGTTAGCAACGTATTGAAGCTGCAACTGATCAAGGCGCTGCATTAAAGCAGGTTCATCAGAAGCTTCAGGTTACTCTTGCCGCCACTGGGACAACTTACAAGGAATATGCAGATCACAAGCACCAGGAGGGTCCTACTTACAGGCCAGGTGATCTAGTTATGATTGATGCCCGGAATATGAAGCTGAAGATTCCATGTTGTGAGTTAGGTCCCAAGTGGGTTAGTCCCTTTTAAAGTTAAATGTCAGATTGATCCTTTCACTTATTGTTTGGATTTACCTCCTTTCTTTAAGATTTTTCATACTTTCTACAAATGTCTTCTCACTCTCTTCTGAGGCACTGATGTGCCTACTTCCCAACCTATTCTTGTGGAGGGTGAGCCTGAGTATGAGTTAAATTGCATCTTGGCTTCCTGGAAGAATTGCTGTCAACTGGAGTATTTGGTGTCTTAGAAGAGCTATCCTGATTCTGAAAATTCTTGGGTTCCACACTATGACTGTTTCAATTTCCCTGATCTTATTCAGGAGTTCTATAATTGCAACCCAACAGCCATTAGTCATCCTGAGCTTACTCTAGCGGTAATGAAACTTCCCCCTGCTCACAAGAATCTCTCCTTGTCTCATCTCCCTGATGGTAGTTTTGCTCCCTGGGCTAAAGCAGAGGGTAATGCCACATAGGTTCCATAATGCCAGAAATTATTTGCCCAAGTCAAAAGCTCAAAAGGCAGGAAAGCTGTTAACCAGATAACTGATTTGACGGTTTAAATCAAACAGTTGATTGAAAATGGGTCACTGCCCCCTCCAGTTTGCCATTTGGATTTGATTCCCCCTTGCAAGCTGACATTGATAAATTGATGTAATCCAAGAGTCACTCAATACAACCTTATTTAATAAACAGTTGTCAGAAGTTGGTCACAAAAAGGGTTCTTTGCAAACTGGACCAGGTACTCTCTAGACAATGCAGAAGGAATAGAAGCCAGGGATCCAGGTGGTATTGCTTAGTCAAATTTTGATATATATATAGGAAAATTTTCACTATTCAACTCTTAAGAGTTGAGTCCTCCTCAAACTTTTTACTCAATAAAATCAAATATCTCTTGGTCTAATCTTTATTTTCAACATGCATCCTGTAGTTGGCCTGCTGCGCTAAATTCCCTACAATTTAATCCTTAGCTGGATTATTATAGGAAGATGGGGCCCTGCTGTTGGCACTTTGTTGTTGCCTCTGCCCAATGTTAATCCAATGCCTGCTAATATTGGAGTTGATTTCCTCCTACATTTGAAACTGAAACTCTGGTTCTATCTCAATATCCTGAATTTTATGCTGAAGACACTCTGATTCTCTCCCAGGCAGTTTTATCTAGCACTTTTTTTGGTTAGGGTTAATCATTTCTTAGTCCTAGTGTATCTTTTGGAAATTTTACCAAACAGTTAATGAAGCTTTGTTGGTGGTTAATCATCAACTCCATGTGGATTTGGGTGGTGATTCCCCACCACATGGAGACTGCTTCCTAGTATTGACCATTTGTAATACACACTGGTCTTCCATCATCCTAAGTCTTACCTTTTAAAATCCTCTTAGCCAGTCACTAAGAGATCACTGAAACAGGCTAACTAATGCACCTGTTTTGACAAAAAATTTAACATGGTCCTTGACTCTGAAATTTGACAAAGTGTTAATGGACCTATTTGACTTGGGTGGATAGCTTACAAGCTCTAGGCCTTGAATTAGGGTAGCTTATAGTTTCAGGTGTATGGACTGATAAAGAGCCTTGTAATTATACAAAATGAAAGCAATAGTTGGTTAGATGTCACTATATTTTTGCAATAGTCTTCAATGTAATATTTAAAACCCAATTCATAAAAGTAATCTATAATTATTGGCTTCAGAAGCTGCGTCCAGGGATAGCTTGACAACAATTTAGCTCAAAGCTTCCCCTTCTTCAAGGAAGCCAGATTATAAGCACTATGCCCAACGTGACAATGGCTGCAGAGGATACTGTCTCGGTGGTGAGGCACTGCTTAGAATCATAGGAGCAGAACATGGCAGCTGAGACAATAATCACCAGGATTGACTTCAAGGCAGAGATGATGCCTATAGCCACAACCCCCAAGCTTCAATAAGCAAGAAGTTGGCATAGTGCTGAAAGATGTGGGTGACAGTAAGCAGTCCAAATCCAGCAGTTAACTCCAGGAGATAGTATGTGGCTTCCTTTGAGGCTTGGCTTCCAGAGTTAAAGAATGCATCTGTTAAAACTTCCTGCATGCTTGAATACCGCTGTGGCAGAACGTACATAATCTGGACAACAAAACACAGGGAGCCACTATATATCCCAATATATTGACATATCATGGTTGGAGAAGGATTGTATGATTTGTGGATCAGCTTTTCAGTTATAACCCCACAGATAGAGCCTATTAAGATTCCTACAATTGTCATCAAAGTACCAGCAAGAATATTATTTTTTGGAATGATTTGGCTTGGCAATTGAGAACTTTCTAAGGTTTCCTGTGGTAGTAGATAGGGTAGTATACTGTGCAGAAACCCCAGAACAATGATAAATATTGCAACCCACGCACTGCAACCAGCTGCCTTTTTAAAAATGATCTGAGCAACCAGAGCAGTCAGGGATGTTGCGGGAAAAACTATCTGAAAAGGCTTTAACCCATTTAAAAGAAGCCTTGAATCAATCAAAATTCCGCCATGAAGTCAAGCACACCAACCTTTAAAGATTTAGAGTGTTTTTTAGCCTTGAATTGAAGGAACATCTCATTTTTTCTTAGGGTAATAGATGGCAAACAGCCAACCAGAGCTTGGCCCAGATACCAGGAAAGATTTGTAACAAGATCTCTCCATCTAGGAAAAAATATCAATGTTATTGGGTATAAAAATAGAACAAAAATAAGCAATAAAAACTTAAGGTTTAAAAATATAATCAAGATAAGCTTAAAACTCTGATATAAGCCAACTATAGCAACTGTGCTAAAATACCTGCCACTTTCTTATAATGCAACCACTGTGTAAGGATTCTCATGCTAAAAACTCCTAAGGATTGTAAGGAAGAAAGCCAGACAAATATTTCTAAGATCTTTAAAAAGCACAAAACTTCAGGATTGATTTCATGGATCCCTCAGAATCTGCCTTTTCAAAGGAGCTTTTGTGTGTAGAATCTAAGCTGCATAGAGTTCCTTCAGGGCTTTCATTCAAGTCTTCATAATCACTTAGCAGGGATAGTCTAACACTGTTAGATGTAGACCCAAGTTCCAAAAAACTGTCAAACTCTTCTTGGAGTGTAGTGTAAGCCATCCTAAAAGAAGTATAATAGCCCTTGCAACTATGAAAGTCTTGTAAGATTTGCACAGAATATGTGGACTAAGATTTGAAATATGAACCAATTGGTAGCATAGGTGGATTGGAATAGCAACATGAGTAATTTTTAATAAAACACTTGTATCTTTAGAAAAATAGTAAAAGCTAGCAGGTTTAATGAATTAAAAGATTGATATATATAAAAGCTAGTATATCTGTCTGTAATATCAGCTCAAGTGTACTCAAGCCATAAGGGATTGAGTTGGTTTTATTTTTCTATATTATTTAAAGTCAGTGGCCAAGTTAAATATTGATTTGAGATCTTAATATACAATCCCTTATATGCATCTTTGAAAGCAGGAAGGTTGGATTTGGTGAAGTGTGGTCTAAAGTTTATTGAATGAGAATATAGGCCACTCAGAATTTAATAAATTATATTTAAATAATAATTATTTAAAAGTGGTACAGCCCTTGGAACCATAACAAAGTGGCTTATCAGTATGATTATCCAACTCCAGAATGTGGCTTAAAATTAGAAGGGGAGCAACAGATTATTTGAGAATAAGATTTAAATTCGGAGTAATTTGAAACACTTCTATATGATTGGATGTTTAACTTCCATGTTGAGGATTGGCTTTACTGGAGAAAGTGAGTTTAATCAATTTAAAGAGATTCGACTCAAACTATATATAAAAATGTAGTTTAAGTAAAGATAGTTGGCTTGTACATTTTGGTTTTATGTTTTTGGATTCTAATCATAGAATAGTCCACTCGGATCCATCACCCAATCCAAGTGGCTGCAGATCACTTTAGACAAGCACATTTCAGCAGATCTGTTTTGGATTGCAATAATAGAATATTCCATCCGGATGGATCACCTGATTCAAGTGGCTGCAGATCGTTCCAGAGTTAACCCTGCTCACTATTACATCTTCATAATAAGTATATCAGTGGAGAAAGGGGCAATAATGACATTAAAACTCAATAAAATGATTTTAATAGAATTTGGAGTATATTAATAAAAAATTCAGTTAATACCGATTAAGATGATACTAAACATGATAGCTCTAGCTGCTCTAGATACTGAGATAAATAGTGAAGTACTAAAATCGAGCTCGCGTCATAATCAAAGTCTTCGACTCGATTTGATAAATCTGAATTCGCTCTAAGAAACACAAAAAGCTAAAAACATATCTCGGTGACTACTAAGCCGATCCTAATTTTCAACAGTTTATATTAAAGCTACAGATCAGCTCTATATTCAGGTATGATTCAGAAAATACAATATTAAACATTTTTAACTATTATTTCAGCTTTGCTAAAATTAATAGTAATTCTTCACTTATTTAGATTTCTATTTTATATCTATACTTGGAATATATAATAACAGTTTAAATAAACATAATTTAAAGCAACTTTTAAGAGAGCCCTTTTAAATAAAAATTATAAATTGAATAGGTGATAAATTATTCCAGCCTAAAAATCTAATAAAATGCATTTAATTAAATTATTAAATTTAACTTTATATCATTCCTTGGACAGGGTAACTACCTCTTTTATTTATATTTTTCATTTATCACAAGTGAAGTAAATATTTCCTTGCTATAAAAGTCTCAACCTTTGGCTTGGGCTTTAACTTGATGTTAAAATTTTGGATCTTTGTCACAGTTTCTTCTCACTTGGTGACAATTAGAAAGTTCTTCTGTATATCCATTATGACCACTGAGTGGCTTACAGCCGATTCTTTTTGCGATGTCTCTTTGTCAGTATTGTGACTCACAGGAAGACTTACTTGTATTCCAAGTGTCCCATAAATTGTCAGACAAATAAAATCCACTTATTTGAATCAATGTGGTTAGACTCAATAGCCCATAGAAAACAGTGGCTTGTAACGCTGTTTAACTGAGACCAATTGCAAGGACAAGTTGCTACGGTTTAATGTGGTACAAATTATTTGTATCAAGTGAAGCAGTTAAAGATTATCAAGT
>QTSX02006066.1:0-35109 GCA_014839935.2 Entomophthora muscae | reverse complement strand
TTAATTCTGGCGGTTTCAAGAGTTCCAGGGTCATGGTACACTTCATGGTACACTACTTCCTCTTGTGAGATGATCTTATTCTGATGGAAAGTTGGTAGTTGAAAATAGCTCTCTCATTATCCATCATGTTTTCCTCATTTGCGCTTCTGGTCTATTGGCAGGTGCCAGTTGGGAAGCCTCTAACTTAGTTAGCCAGATAAATTATGATGCTGTCTCTAGATCATTGGCTGAATGCAAAAAAAACACAGCTGGAGTGCCCCAACTTCTACCCATTCTTCAGTGTTAGCTTCAAGATTTGACCCTTTGTACTGAGCAACAATTTCCTCTTCTGGTAGCCTGTCAGCTATGATGGAAATGATGGTGTGCTGATTGAGTGCCCTAAGTAGTCTAGATTGATCCTCATTAATCACTATCACAGGGTCCATCTTTCCAATTTGAGAGACATCAGAAGAGCTCATCTGAAAATTTCTATGATTGATCAGTCTGAAATGCTAGCTGGTCCTCCCTGTTCATTAGCTAGCTGTAAAAAATATGGGCATCCAGCCAGCCTGAGTGCCTGGGGGATCAGTGGATTTCTCTGAGGAGATTTCTAAGTTCAATTCTACTATTTGAAGATTAAGATCTTTGTTGGGAGAATTGTTATTTATGACAACACCTTCCCTTGTTGACATTCTCTAATAGGCCTTGTAGTACATGCAGTTAGAGCATTATACCTTTTTGGGGCTTTACTATATATTTCCTCTTTTATCTTTTTGGTTTTGTCAAACAGAGAATACCAACAAACACAGCTGAAGCCCAGGTAATATGGACAGAGCATCTTTGAAGCAACTAAACTCAGATTTATCTCACAACTCCCAATCAGAAAACTGGTTCAAGAAATTGATACAACCACTGTATCATTATTTCTATAAAGAAATTGTTTCCCCAGATATGCCCCTATGTCATCCAGAAGGAGCAGATGGCACTCTATTGAGAAACAACCCCTCATCTTCATCAGCTATATTATATGAATATATCAAGCTAGGTTTGTCTAAATGACTATATTGGGGCTTGTTAGAAAAGTAATTCCACACATGAAAACCATGTGACTCTGGGCAACTTCTTTCAGTTAATTAATGATAGTAGCGCCAGTCATGTTGTCAGGGATCCAGCCTGTGGGGGGTTCTTGAGAACTTGTGGGCGGACGGCCCGCGGGTCCTGAGGGAAGGGCCCACCACAAGATAGGAGCTAACTTTACAATATAAGATAAATATTTGCTCAGGAGAGCCCAGGGTCCGCTGGCAGGCACCATTGAATCAATAAGGCCGGGGAGGGTGATGTACATCCCTCAAATATCTGAGCGGATGTGGATTCATTGATCGCAACAGATTTCTGCGGGCAGTTGGGCCGCAGGGTAAGAGGCAGTGTCATGAGAACCAGGTAGGCGGGCAAGTAGTTGTACTTGTCGCGGAATAACATGAGAGGTATGGTGACTTTGATTCCTTCTCTGTAAATAGTTTCTGTCTCTCTAGTTCTACCCTCTGGGCCGTAGATTAGGATTTCCTCTAGGGTGAACTTCAAATATGCTGGGTTGGATGGGTATTCAGTGAAATGTACCGGGCCAAAGGGAGCTCCTGGTGGACAATAGAGTTCAGGCGGCTGGTCCGCAGTTTCTTGGGGTTGGCGAGTTTGAGGTACAGAACTGCAGGAGGTAGACTGCAAATGAAATAGAACTAAAATCAAATATGGGACAACCTGGTTGAACCAAAGGTTCATGTCACTTTATTGCAAGAATGACAATGGGCAACTACCTGGCGGTCCAGGGTATAAGTATGCCCATCTGCCATGGGTAAACTTTTACAAATTTCTTTGGCCTGGGTGCTACCGTCTACCAGGTTTTTGCAGCCCTCAGTGGCATCCATTGCAGGAGATATTTCATTGACTGGCTTGAACTGAGAAAACTCAAATTTTCCTTTTGGGTCGTAGGATTGGTCATTTTTGGGTGGCCTGCATTCCACTGAAGTTTCTCTGCTTCCCCTGTCGCGGTGGCCCAATTTATTTTGGGATCTTTGGCTTGGCCCGCGCTCTCATTGATCGGGTTAACAGGAACCTTTGCTGTGAGAGGCCTCGATGCAAGTAATTTTAGTTCATCAAGCCTTAGGAGATTCCCTGAAGTCAAATCCTGCTCTGATTCGAGCCCAAAAAACTGCGGGATAGCAGCCCGCAGGGTATCAGGGGTTGAATCCTGTAGTTGAGGTTTTCCCATGAGCATAGTCAACAGGAGTTTGTCATTTGTGACACATGTACTGGGTCTTTCAGGCAAGAACCTTCTAAGTTTCTGAAGGTTCGCTTGGTACCAACCCTGAAGTGACAAGTTTGATGTAAATATGGCAGGTTGCAGAAATGCCAATAGTATAAAAGACAGTATTTTCAGACTGCATAGATTCAATGATGTATTCAGATTGAAAAATTCTGCATGGGGTGATATTTGATAGGATCTGTTAAGGCTTTGGGAGCTTTCAGCTTCCTTGGGGTGATGGATCATCTTTCCAGTTCCAAGCTATCGCTTATGAAGGGGTTCTGAAATCTTAACCCTCTTATAAAGTTTTGATTAGGTTTACTGCAACTGTTGGTGATTTCACTATCAGCTCCAATAGCTGATAAGTTAATACCACTTATCAGGAAGATTTAAGTTGTGCCTGTCTCCTGATAATAAAATATATCGTTATTCTGACATTTTTTTATTCTGGGTTTAGTTTTAGATTCTTTAGTTGTTGTTGCCTTGGGTTCCATCTGATTAGCGCTAATGCTACTGATGACTTGACCGTGCACGTTCTCTTATAGGCTGAATATCTGATCCTTGTAAATCACCATAGGTGGAAAATGGTTGGGATCCCGTGGTGCAGATGAACTTTGGGGTTGTGCATGATTTGATGCTAGCAGTAAGGGGGATGGATATTCAGTTTAAATTAGAAATATGTGAAGTAGAAATCAAGTCAACGTCTTTGGCAGGATGCGGGGTAGAATGCAAAATGAGGCCCTGGGTATGATTTTCAATTGTTGGCTTGCGTCAGGCAGCCATGTGATGATCTATTTATTAGGGTTTGACTAAACGTACGCCCATGTGATAAATTGGCCTTTAAAATGAGAGGTTCTGTCGAATCAATCAAGCCTACCCGTGGCTGAAAATCCTACAACGGTATAGCTCCTCTTAAATATTACATATCGATAAACCCCTCAAGTACATAATAACAAAGAAATTAAGCCCTCGCAGATTGGATGACACGGGCGCTAGCATTATTGCTCTTATAAGTTTAGTGAAGCCTGATTTTGGCCTGGACTTATTCATTTTTGTATCTGAATACCTTAAACCACCTTTAACGCATCTGATCAATGTTGGTTGGCATTCCGTACTGCTGCTTACCATCCAGAGAAGCAAGCATTATTTTATGTTTGTTCCAACTTGGATTTAATATTCTTATTTCCCTTGCAACAACCTTAAATGGATTCCCAAAGGGCGGGTTGAAGATAGTTGCGCATCTTTACGTAGCAACAACAAGCTTATTCTTCTGCTACGGACTGTACGCCTTAGTATTGGTATGTCATTTTTCTGTACTCCGCTAATGCAGCTAGAAAAAACTAAGACGCATAAAGCATTATCGAATGTTTCATATTGTCGATGCAATATTTTCCGGTATAGTCGCATTCGGGATGGTTATCAAGCTAGTCTTTGATGACTTTTGTGCTGATAGAAAGATGGCTGATAGTTGCGGAGTCGGGAATGTTGTACTATTTATGGCCTTCACCTCAACGTTTAGCGTGGTGCTTCTTAAGGTAAAGGTTCATCCGCTACATGATTCTAACTTTTCAAGGTTCTTAGTCTATTCTTCCTTGTAGGATATCAGAAGGAACTCATGCTTTTAACTTTCACTGAGCAGGAATTTACTGTGGAATTTAAAGGCGATCTTTGAACTTCCCGGGAAACTCATGCTTTGGTTTGAGATGTACAATGTTATTGTAAAATAAGTTAGATAAAATGCTTTTTGTTTGCTTATGTAATATTTAAATGATCGTCGAGGAAAGTGGTGTTAAGAATCCTAACAAATAACAAGCCCTGAACTAAAGTACAGCTTTTTAAACTGATGGCAGCTCTTAAGCCCAATTAATCTTGGGAAGTAAGCTGCGAAATATCTTCCATCGCAAGTTTGAACTTCTGGTAGTCGAATTCATCTCTCCTCGAAACTCGCCCCATTGACCTAGAGCGTTCTGAAATCCTGCAGTCTATGTTCAATATACCAACTTTATCATTCACCTAGTTCAACTTTCTTGTTTAATGGTAGTAAGCTTAGTCCTCTGAAAATAATAACTATATATTGATATTATTATATTAATTTTTTCAACTAAGATGATAGATTTCAAGATTTGGGATATATGAGGAAAGCATACTTGTCATAGTAGCTTCTATAATGCCAGGAATTTCACGTCTGCAGTGATGCACTTGTGGTGCATAGAAAATCGACCGGAGTTTGCAAGACTTATTTTGTTAAAAGGTAGATTAAAATGGGGAATAATGGTAATTACAAATCCTACAGCTCCACTAGTGTTTAAATTAAATTTAGCTTCCAGCTAGAGGATATATTTGGTAAATACCAATCTGCCATGAAAAACTCTCACCAACAGTGAAGCTCAAAGGGGCTTTCCCAAAGCTTACTAGCTTCAGTTTGGTTAATAAAAGGCTTGAATCAGTTTTTTTAGAAGTAGCCTGGTTTTATTTTACTTTTAACTCTCAAGAGTTGAATCCTTAAATAATTTTGAACTCATATATAAGAGTTTGAGAGAGGTTAACAGAAGCAATAATTAGAAGAGTAGATTTATTTTTATTGAGCTACCAAGTGTAATTTATATTTTCTGTCTGAAATGTGCTACCGACAAAATTTGAAGTAGCAGTGTTGAAACTGAGTCTCCATCCTTGCCTGCCAATGTATCTTACGATACACAGGGGGTACTTGAAGAGATGCCCAATAATGTGTCTAATGGCATTGATCAATATACTGACAATGTCAAACTGGGGACATTTTCTCCTAATTAGGAGTGTTGCCAACTCGGCATGCTGATCCCTGAGCAAGTTATTCCACAACCCAAAACTTATATTGACCCCCCACTGTGCCACCCCCTGATGGACTTGTGGCTCCTCAATATAGTATATAGTCATACTATTCTCTAAATAAAGATAATCTTATTCTTGTTCTTTCTATTGGACTGTTGTCTTGCCCAATCAATTACTGAACTATCATTGGTTCAGTTGCAACAGAGGTAGCAGCGGTAGGTTCACAACCTACCTAAAAGAAAATTCTCCCTAAAAAAGGACAGAGTACAGGCCGTATGGCTACTCCCCATCAAGAGACTTTCCTTCCAATCTCTGAGGGAGACATTACCGAGGGGTATGTTATCTACCAAGACCAGTTGGTACTCACAAGTGTGTATAATTGATTCTGCCTTGGGCAGTGCAACACAAGTGTCACCCCACCCCAATTGACCTTTCCCAACACATGCTAAATTTCCAACTTGAGTCTTTTTCAGATGGTGTTGAAGGAGCTGACATTGTCAGTTGGCTCCACTCAACCAAAACCTGCCTTTGTATCTGTCAGGTGCCTGAGCCTATGTGGGTTGCCATTGTGTCAGGTTGCCTCACTGGAACTACTTCAATATGGTTTATCAACTGGGCCAGCCAATAACACAAAGTCACTTGGGCAATCTTTAGGGACACCGCTAAATTGCGCTATAGTGAATCATTTTCACCCAATGTAATAGGGACACATCTTGTGACAGAAATGGTAGGATAGTAAGAAAAAGTCTCCATGTAGTGGAGAATCACCACCCAAATCCACATGGAGTTGATGATTAACCACCAACAAAGCTTTAAATACTGTTTGGTAAAATTTCCAAAAGAAACACTAGGATTAAGCAAAATGGTTCACCCTAACCAAAAAAGTCCTGTATAAGTTGCCTGGGAGAGAATCAAGGTGTCTTCAGCATAGAATTCTGGACATTGATATGAAGCAAGAGTCTCAGCTTCAGATACAGTAGGAAAAAATCCATGATTCAATGGCATTGGAATTACATTGGGAGGAGACAACAACAAAGTGCCGACAGCAGGACCCCATTTTCCGATAATAATTTGACTAAGAATCAAATCATAAGGAAGGTAGCGCAGCAGGCCAACTACAGGATGCATGATAAATAAAGTTAGACCAATGGAATATTGATTTTATTTGAGTAAAAAAGGTAGGGAGGACTCAACTCTTAAGAGTTGAACAGTGAAATTTTTTCAATATATATCAAAATTTGACTAAGCAATACCACCTGGATCCTTGGCTTATATTCCTTCTGCATTGTCAAGTGAGTACCTGGTCCAGTATGCAAAGAACCCTTGTGTAACCAACTTCTGATGGCTGTTCTGATAAATAAGGTTGTATTGGGTGATTCTCAGATAATTTCTATTTATCAGTGTCAGCTTGCAAGGGGAAATCAAATCAATATAGCAAACTGGAGCGGCAGTAACCAATTTTTGATCAACTGTTTGATTTAAATCTGTCAAGTCAGTTAATTTAGTTAACAGCCTTCCAGTTTTTTTAGCTTTACAACTTGGGCAAATAATTTCTGGCATTATGGAATCTACTGTGACACCTCTACTTGCTATCAAACAGACAGGCAGCAACCTTGAGTACCTTACCACCTGGCAGCAGACCCTTGCTACTGCCCTAGAAGCCATCACCAATGGAAACACTATGTTTCTCACCCTCATTATCAATGGGTTAAAGCCCCATATATGTAAATGGGTGTCTGTAAGGCACTGCACCTCCATTGATGACTGCCACAAGGCCATTGTGAAAGCTAACAACCAAGCCTCCATGGGATTCTATAGATCCAATGATGAACTTTACCAACCTTGTTCTGCACCTGGAAGTGTGCACAATCAATTAGGCTGCCGTCAACCTTGTCAGCAGGAGAACAGAGCCAAACACTGTTGTGAGGGAGAGCTTTAACTAGCGCAGATTGAGGATTTGGGAAAAGCCTGGGGGTTGTTGAAACAAGAGGTTCTGCCACCCCGCTTGTCCCACACTCCCAATCTCTCTTTGCCAAGAATCCCTGTAACTACAACATGCATGAGGTAGAAATCCTAGATGCATTCCAAGTGTACAGTAACAATCACGTCTTCCAAGCCAGTCATTCATCAAATAAAACCACCCGCTTGTCCTATCTCTTCCATTCCCGTGGGAACACCCACAAACTTTTGTTAGATACTGGGGCTGACCACACTATGGTTGACTAGATGTTTGCTGACTCTCAAAAACTAGACCAAGTGCCCAGCCACTTCAAGGCAGTACAAGTAGCTGACTACCACAGAGTAGCAATTACCCATAAGACAGTACCCTTCTCCATGAGAATGGAAAGCATCCAGGTTAAGCTCTCTGGGCCAATCATGGCAGGGCTAAGCCACGGCGTCATTGCTGTCCTTGATTGGCTGCAACACAACTGTCCCTATATTAACTGGGATATGTCTGCCATCACCCTTAACAGGGATGAGATGGGCTTCAATATCTATCCTATCAAAATGAACAAGTTATTTCATGATACTGTGTTTGTCAGAATCACAGAGACAGATACATAAAACTTCAAGGGGGAAGATGTATTTTAAACAGTGCTCAGCTGAGGTCATCTGCTCCAAGCCCGCTACACCCCCCCTTAGTCACAGAGTCTCCACCAGCACTAGTATCACTTCTTGTGGAATGAAAGGAAGACTTTAGCAAAACACTAGACTAACTGCCCCCTTCAAGAGAAATATAATATGCTCTCCAGTTGCAAAGATTGCTCCAAAGGCACAAACCCTCTATTGCTTGAAATCCAAGGAAGACAAGACTCTCTGTCAACACCTTGTGGATGCACTCAATAAGGGGTTCATCCAACCCTCCCTCTCATAATACAGAGCTGCAGTCTTCTTAATATCAAAGAAGTACAGGTCCCTTTGTCTGGTAACCAATTAACACACCCTAAACAAGTTGACTGTAAGAAATGGGGACTAGACTAACAAATTCTGGCTCTCATTCTATTGGAACTATCCACCAGGATGCCATCCAGTGCAGAACTATAATGGCCGCTCTAAGAGGCCTCCAGGGAGAGGCAGGCTGAGAAAAGGGAGAGAAATAAGTGTCTAAGCCCATAATCAAGGCACTATCAAGTAACAACAGAGAACAGTTGTGATTTCAGAAAATAGAACTCTAAGGTGAAACCTTCTATATGCACTACCAAAGATGCACTTTAAAGTTACTCCCCCTTTAGCCTTGGATAGGACAATCTTTGCTTGGTGTACAAAGAAACCCGCTCAGAATCAAGCTAAACCCCTTAATTCCCTTGAAGATTTAGCTCACACAATTGACAAGAGATTTGTGTTGACATGCCCTTCTCAGATGTTAACCACTGGTGCTCATATTTTTGTTCCCACTTAAAAAAAGAATCCTTGGTTAATTTAGACTACTTGTTGGCTTGGTTTTGGCCCCATTTAAAACAGATGAAGATTAAACAATCATGAAGCACTTCTGCCAATTCAACAAATTCTATTCAAACTGGAATTAATGGCATTCTTAAGTGTCCTTTAGCCATCAGTCAATCAGAGATTGGGTTGGAAATCAATGGGAAACCATCCAATACTACTGGAACCCCCTTTCAAAAATTCTACTCTGGCCAATCAGACTCTCAACTGGGGTCAGATGACCATTCAAATCCAAACTCAGTCCCTTGAAGCAAGGGCAACAGCGCCCATGTTGACACTAAAAATGTTGACAGTGGCCATGTTGACACTTTTAATGTTGACACTATAGTAAAGTGATGACCCGGTTTTACTAAATGTTGTTTCCTGGATGTCAACACTTTTTTAATTAACAAAACACTTTACCCTGAACATTTCTAATAAAAATATTTTAAAATAAATTATTATACTAAAATGACCCCAGATAGTTCAAAACTGTAATGAAAAATACCAAAAGTAATAAGAATAAGGAGATATAAACAAGTATTTTTCAATTTATTATGTAAATTACACTCTTTATTATAAATTTTTTTATTCTCATAAAAATTAAAATTCCAATGAACCAAAAATAAAAAGATTTTATATAGCATAATAACTACAAAAGAATAGAAAATTTTAAGTTTAATTTATTATACTTTATATAAGCACAACTGAAAATATCTTTACCTTAAAGATAAACTAACAAAATATAAGATATTTCTTACAAAATCACATTGAAACTGTATCTTAAACATTCCATTTATACCTAAAAAGATTATTAATATCCAAAAAAATAAACATTAAAATTTAAAAGTAAAAAATATAAAGGAAAAGCAAAGCAAGGTTTATTGGGCTAATTAAAGCCACTAGCAAGAGCAGTTACAACATCTTCTAGGTACTTCTTGATCTCTGCCGCCTTGTATTTTTTCTTGACCACCTTCTGGACGTTCTCCTAGTAGTCCTAGTCCTTACCCTTTCTCTTCTTGGGGGCCACCTGGTTGGCCAGGTCACAAAACTTGGAAACAGTCTGGGCCTGCTCCTCCTGCAGCCTAGAGAAGAACTTTTTGTACTTGGGGGTTGACCCAAACTTCACCTTCAGATGCTTGTGTGTCAGGGATTCAACCTGAGGGGGGTTCCTGAGAACTTGTGGGCGGTCGGCCCGCGGGCCCAGAAGGGAGAGCCCACCACAGGATTGGGGCTAACTTTACAATATAAGATAACAATCTTCCAAGTATTGCCCAAGGTCTGCTTGTAGGCACCATGGAATCAATCAACCCAGTGAGGGTGATATACATCACTCCAAATATTTGGGTGGAGGTGGATTCATCAGTGGCAATGGAATCTTGCGGGCGGTTGGGCCGCGGGGTGTGGGGCGGCGTCATTGGAACTAAATACGCAGGCAGGAAATTATACTTGTCTCGGTATAGCAGAGGAGGTATGGTGATTTTAATGCCTTCTCTGTACACGGTTTCAGTCTCTCTGGTTCTAGCTTCAGGGTTGTGGATAAGGATCTCCTCCAGAGTAAACTCCGAATACACCAGGTTGGGTGGGTACTCAGTAAAATGTACTGGGCCAAAAGGAGCTCCTGGTGGACGGTAAAGTTTGGGCAGCTGGTCCGCGGTTTCTAGGGGTATGTGAGCACGGGGAACGGGGCCGCAAGGAGTAGACTGAAGATGAAATAAAACTAATAACAAGTATGGTATGATCTGGTTGAACCAAAGGTTCATGTCACTTTATTGTAAGGATGGCAATGGGCATCTTCCTGGTGGCCCAGGGTATAAGTATGCCCATCTGTCATGGCAAAAATTTCAAAGATTTTCATGGCCCGGGTTTCCCCTTCTACTTGGTCCTCCCAGTCCAAGGTGGCAACAATTGCGGGGGTTAATTCATTGGCTGACTTGCGACTAGAGCACTCTAATTCTTTAACCAGGTCACGGGACAGGTCATCTCTGAGTGGCCCGCTTTTCATGAAAGGTATCTTTGTTTCTTCTTCTGATGTGGCCCGGATTATTCTGGGGTCTGTGGCTAACCCAACCTGTTGATTGGTTGGGTTAACAGGAACCCCTAGCGCGGGAGGCATCATTGTAGGTAAACTTGGCTCATCAAACTTCAGGAGATTCTCCAAAGTCAAATCCAATCCTGATTCAAACCCCAAAAACTGCGGGCAGCCGGGCGGCTGGCCCTGGGGGCTGGCGGCCCGCGAGATGCCAGGGTTTGACTCCCATGGTTGAGGCCTTTTGGTTATCATAGTTGACAGGAGTTTGTCACTTGTGACATTGTGCCACACTTCCAGGCTGGACATGGTCTTCATCTCCCCCTTGAGGCAGGCACTCTGGCAGTTCCATGGCGCTGTGGCCCCGCTCTTTCCTCTCCGGGCAGTCACCTTCTTGCCTACCCATTGTCGCTCAAAGTAATCAAGGTAGCCCTTAAAAATGGTGGAGTGCTTCTTGATATAAGCATCCTCCAGGAGGGTCTCAAAGCTGACCCAGTATGTTCTAACTGCACAAAAGCCAAGGCAGCAAACCGGATCATGGCAAAGAGACACTTCCCTTTACTATCATTGAGATACTACTCAAGAAGTCCCTTCTTGCTCTTGAGGTGTTTGTTGAGGGCCTGCCTAAAATGGAAGAAGCAACCCTGTAATTCTCCTTTAAAGATGGCATCAAAGGCTCTGAACTGAGCTTGCTCAAAGTCCATGATGATCACCTTTGAATCAAGTGGGTGCGCATGAGCTAGCTGCTCTGCAGCTAAAGTGGACTAATCCTTCTCAGCGGAGGAGGGATTGGCCCTTGTGGCGTGGGTGGTAGGGGGAGCTGATTGGCAGGAAGGGAGCTCAAAGCATCCCAGACAATTTTGAATGCTCTGGCATAGACCTCTAAATTAGCACCAGGCAGGAGAAAAAAACAAGGGGGATACCCTGGGTGTTGAATTTTCTGTGCAGGACCCAAAGCTTCTTAAAGAGGGTGGAGCAAGTAGAAAATGTGCCGTTGCACAGCCAGGTGGTAGCAGTGTTGAGCTGCTCCAGGTTTTGGGTTGCGGCGTAGGCAATGATCCTATCCTCCACTTCCTGCCCATCTTCATAGAGCAGGAACATCTCTTCATCCTTGGTTTTCTTGAGGGCATCAGAAAAGACCAGGTCTTTAATTGTGGTGGCACTCTTGGCCAGGGGGTTTGAGGCTTGGCGCCTATCACTAACAAGCTTAAACAACTGGGTATGGGTTGGCACCCTCTTCAGATTGGTGGGGAAGAGGTACTTACAGGCAAGCACGGCCAGCTGGGTGGGGAAAAGGTCCTTGGAGGTAGGCATGATCTGTACAAGGTACCTTTTCAGGAAACAGGCTATGGTTTTATTGAGCATTGTGCAAGTGTGATCACCCTTAATTGTTTGGACTAAGTCCCAGCGTTCAGTATTGAGCCGCATAGGGCAGGAGCGGTCCTCACAGGTATAGTGTTGGCTCTTGAAGCCCCAGTTGGCGTTATTGTAGCTGAAGATGTAACCATTTGCTACCATGGCTGGCCCCCCTTTGACACTCATTAAGGGAAAGTATTTTGGTAAGGTGGAAGGAACCTTGAACTTCCCATCAACATTGCAGATATTGTGGGCCACAAGAGGGTCCCAGGGGCCAGCAGGAGCATGGCAGAAGCCAGGGAGGTAATCAGAGCAGGGCTTTGTATCATCCCCAGATGAACTTGAAGGAGGGGATTTTGGTGGGGGGAAGCAGAAGGGGGCTTATCTTGGTGCTCCTCATGTGTAGGAGACTTATCCTTTGGAGGGGACTTCTTGGCCTGGAGCCGCTTCTTGTTAGGCTCTTTGTCTGAAGCAGAGTTATAGAAACTGTGGTCAGTAACTGACCCATTAGTTTCCTCTCCCCCAGTGGAGTGAGCGGGGCTCTTCTTGGGAGAGGGCTCAGGGGAGGGCTTTGGGGAAGGCTTGGGAGTGGCCTTCTTTGATGAGACAGGCGCCTCTTGGTGGCTTTGGTGGGCTTAGAGGGATGCTTGATTCCTTTGGGCTGCTTTGAGGTGTTCTTGTCCTAAAATAATAAGTAAAAAGGTTTAAAATAAAGCAATGTATTTAAAAAACAACTATAAAACATGCTGAATAAAAATTAGACCTTATAGTATTTTTATTAGCATTTAAAGTTAAAAAATACTTGTATAGTTTTATTTTATTATAGTTTTAAATAACAAGTTAAAAGTTATGAGATTTATATAAAATTACTATGTTTATATATAGATTTTATTTTTAAAAATTAGAAAATATGAAAGAGAAAAGTTAAAAATACAAAATATCAAAAATCAGATGATTTTATTATGTAAAACATAAAGTTTTATATGTGAGAAATGAAAAGCGCCAACATTATGAGTGACAAATAGTGAAAAAAGCTAAATTCTCACTGGCAATTAGAAAAATTGTAGACATAATTATTGATAACATTAACACTGTTGGCATTTTTTGAAAATTTACTATGAAAAAACATAGTACACTTAATTAAATTTAGGCAGGCTAGCAAATTTTAACTGTTTTCTGTGTATTTTTGCTCACATAATAAAATTAAAAAAATTAAAATAAGTAAAAAATAATCAAAGTTCTTTATTTCTTTATTAAAATTTATTTGGGTAAAGGTAATATGATATTTTACTATTGTGTATATTAAAAGTTGTTAAGAAAATTGTCTTCAGTAATGAAAAGGGTAAAGTGTCACCAATGTCACTTACAACATTCTTTATAGGAGGTGACATATTAATCTAAGCTTAATTGTGCCACTCTAATCTGCTTAAATCCACCCCAGCAGATAATCACAAGCAAATAGATGGCATTTCTGAGTGTCGGCATTATTTTTAAGAATAAATTCTATAGTAACTTACATAGTAACTCACTATTAAATTATTGGATCACTGTTAGCCACCAATCCACTTAATATATTAAAGCCAGAATAAGTGCCACATATATATTTATAAGATGAACATTTTAACAATCAACTGAATGTGAATGTCTTTTTCCATATATTAATTCAATAATTTTTTTTAAATGTTCACTTGATTTCTTTGTTGTAGATGTTTCAGTTTTGTTATTAAAAATAAGTTTGGCTTAAAAAGTGTCAACATTGACACTTTTGCATCATGAAAACAAATAAAAAATAAACTAATTTTTATTAGTAAACTTAAAGGAAAAATCTGGTCAAATCAAGTTTTTTATTAAAGTTAATATTAAATTGTGTCAAAATGGCCACAATTTTATTGTGCTTTCTGGGTTTTCACCCCTGAGCGCTTTAAAAAATGGGAATTAAGCTAGCACAACTAGCAAAAAAGTCACAGGAGATTTTGAGTTGACAGTGACCATGTTGACACTTTGTCAACATGGGCGCTGTTGCCATTTGGACCACCTCTCCAGATCTTTGGAGTTGGATTTCTTATTCCCTCCACTAAGTAGGGAACAACCCCACTCACCTCATGAAATTGTTTGGAGACATTCCTGGGCGCGCTCAAAACCCTCTTGTTACCAGTGAGAAACTCATTAAGAGCCTCACATGTGATGATCTTGAAGTGTTCCCCCTTAAACCTGTTCCTCAAACTCTCCAAAAATTTGAATCTCAAAAGCCTCTCCTCTCCACAGAACCTAAGCACACAGTTTCTGAGAAAGAACCAGATCTCTTGAAGTATGCTCCCAGATGGACTCCTTGGTTGCTTGCTGGAATTTTCTTGATGGGTTTGGATTTTTACTTCCCCCAATTATCCCCTGTGTCCTTGATCTAGATGCCCCTTCAAGCGTCCATACCAGTACTGCACTGAGTGGTGTCCTGGTAGGTCTTTCTACCCAGATAGGAGCCAAACTTAGTCAGTTTAGCCCCCCTCTCTTACATGCACTGTCTAAAGTACACTATCTTATGTGCACTATCCAAGGTGAGCTACCTAATGTTCACAGGTATTAGATCCTCTAGTCTGATAATGAAACCCTCTAATCTTATAACTGAACCTCTTGAAACCTCTGGATTCTCTATGCTGTAAATACTATGTGTGCCTGATTCTCTTTACCATACATTATTAATGCCCTTATATCATTGTATCCTATATTATGAGACTATTAATGCATTTCTCTTAAGATGATTCCCTGCTTTTAAACAAGTACATAATGTTACATATATAAGTCCCTCAACATTCACAATAACAAGACCCACTTTTACCTCTGCCTTTTGACATATACTGTAATTTGAACTTGGCTGGACATTAATACTGTTTAGATAGTGTCCTCTACCCAGGCTCTTCCTCTGGAAACCCCTGCTATTCCTGTTGCAGAGACCAAAGGTGACAGGAAGGTCCCTCTTCTTAATAGCACCTCTACCAGGCTAGTGTCCCAGGTCCAACCACAATTACTATCCCTTTCTTCTCCTCTTGTGGACTTAGGAAACCTTGGTGTATACCTGCCGCCTTTCATTCTTCTGATAGAAAGAGCAAGGTCTAGACTGCCCTGTCTGCTCCTCATATCTTATGTTATAAAATATCATTATTTCTATGAGTTATCTGTACTGTGGTATGTACTATAGATGCTACCAATATCTTCACAGATATAGATTACTGTGTTGCTAAGATAGTGTTGCAATAAATTAAGTGCTATAATATATCTGTGTTTCTTGCCAGAACACATTATTGTAAATTAGACTGCATTGATAGAATGGTCAAGGCTATCAGTGGAATTAATCCTGATAGTCAAGGCTAATTTGGTTTGCAATCAAATCCGCCAGATTCAACAGATTTGCATTCCTAATTGTAATTTGAATGTTACAATGATTTGGCCAACCTTTTACATCCAGATAGATCAAGTTCAGGAAATGTAAGTGGCTTCCATAATGGGCAGCTGCAAGCTGCAGCCACTCTGGGGTAACTTGCACTTACTTTTTCCCACCAGATTTTCTGGATCATCCCCAAATGGAAGGAATGCAGATGCAAGATCCTGGTGGACACAAGAAGATGATGTAATGTTCCAAACAATTTTTCAGGTCTTAATAACACTCCTGCAGCCATTGTTCAGCCTTTCTAGTATATAACTTCCCTTCTTTCTCTAATAAAAAATATAATTTTAAAAATTTTCTACTTGCTTTTACACTCTACTTAGTTGCTACCTTAGATTTAAAGGTAAAGACTTCAGAGTCTTTAAGACTTGTATTAATTTGTGTATAGGCCTACAACCATTCTCTTACAAGCTAGCACTCCAGATGTTAATCCCGAAGACGTCCATAAGGCCAAATTCACAAAATTGGTGCTCACTCTAATATGTATCCTACCAGATACACTGAGCCTGCAGGACACCCCCCACCATGGTCCTGTTTTAGCCCTGGGAGGGAATGGCTCTCTTCCTGACTTCTACTTTGGTGAAGATGAGGAAGCCTTCCTGCTTGATGTAGAGGATCATACAGCCAGTTATACTGAGAAGCAGAAGATTATATTTCTGCTCAATCACTTATGTCAAAGTTCATTTGATACCATCCTACCTTGTCTTAGCCAGGGATACTCATATGACTATTTGAAAAGAGTGATCAAATGTAAACTCTTCTATCCACAGGCTCAAGCTAAAGCTAGGCCCAAGAAAATCCTTTAGACAGTTTTCCAACCTAAAGACTGCCACTTAGAAGCTCCTACTCTGGCTAAAGTTAATATTGAGACACCCACTAGCACTGACAAGCCCTTCAGTGAAAAGCTCTACCCTATCAGAGCTGGAGATTGCTTTAAAGATGAGAAAGTCTCTGAAGATGATGAGGCTTCACAAGAAGAAAAATTAGCAGAACTGCTAATCAGCCAAGTTGAGTACAGATCCTTGGCTAAAAATATAACAGTACCTCTACTTTCTCTACCGGAATCCTTGCCTCCTGAAGAACCAGGCTTCAGCCTACAGCCTCAAAAAAAATCCTGTTTAAGCAAAGGCTTTGAAGATAAATGCCTTCCTAAATGGTATCACTTGGAATCTTTTGGGAGCCTTGCCCTGACTGAAGTCAACCCTGGACAATCCTCTTTTCCTGATATCATAGATGGATATATCCAACCTGGACACTTTACTTGTGAAGATCATTAATCCTGTGCTAAAGTTGATCTGAATAGAGAAAAAGTCTGTTCCAATGACGTGGAAGACTTTAAGGATGATAAAGTACCTTCTCTAACAGAGCCAGAAGAGATAAGATGCATCCAAGATAAGGATCAATCATTGATTCCCTTGTCCTCTGAGTGTTGTAGCAAAGATGAAGAGACTGAGAAAGATCTTCAAGAAGCGGAATCAGTGGTATTTCCAATCAGCCAAGTTTAGGAAGAATCATTGGTTGAAAAAATAGTAGTGCCTTGCTCTTTCTCCACCTGAACCTTTATCTCCTGAAGATCCTGGCATTAACCCACATGGATCTTCTTACATCCCTCTCTTTGCTCTAATCCAATGCAAAAAAGACTCCAAGGTTGAACTTCTCCACCCTGAGGAGATACAAGAGACCCATGAACTACCTCTACCTGCTTGTGAAACTCCCCACAAAAGTATTTTTGCTGAACATATTCCCCAGCTGTTAAAAGCCTACTATTTATCTGGAACTCAAGAGAGCACAAAGGAAGCCCACTTAATTCTGGTTAGAGCTTTGAATACTTTCCGCAATATCTTGATATTAGGCTATCTGGAGCTGGAAGAAGATGTTATTCTAGCAGAGCCCCAGCCCAATTGTGGGCTAAAAAAGCTGAGATCATCAGGAGCCAATATTTCAACACTGACCTGTATTCCTCATGAATTCCTGCTTGGTTCAGAAGAATTACAAAAGTACTAAGTACAGCCCCTCTTGGAGAGATACAAGAAAGCTCTGACCAGAAATGAAGGCCATCCAGTCCAGGATATTGTAAAGTAAGTGCTCCAGACACTTCTTAGCTGTGATCATGATGATCCCTACAAAAACTACTTGACATCTCCTTGTTGGAGTGACAAGAAGAAACCCAGTTCCAACAGAGCTTCCACTAGCTACAGATTATTGGAATCCTGTTCCAAAATGAAACCATACTCTCTGCTTAGTATAAATGATACTTTGGACTTCCTTGATGAATTGCTTCACTTTAATACAATTAAGTTGATCACTAGCTACTGGAAACTATGCTTGTCTCCTGAGGTTCAGGAGAAGTGCATCATCCACATTGAAGAAGAGGTGATCCAGTTCATCATTATGAAGCTTGGATTGATCATTACCTTTGCTGCCTTCCAAGTTGCCCTTGATGAACTGAAGAGAACAATGATGTGTGTCTCTTATTTATATCTTATCCTCTTCAAGACCTCTGTTTAACATAACATCATCATCCTCACAAACATGGGTTCTGTACTGTATCAACAAGAAGAGAGTAGATATGAAAGCTCCATTAGTCATTGCTCTGAAGTTACAAACTTCTATCAAAGAAGCTATCATGTGGTTGGAAGAGAGCGCCTCCCTACTGAAGTGGATCCTGTCAGGGATTCAACCTGTGGGGGGTTCCTGGGAACTCACAGGTGGACAGTCCACTGGCCCAGCAGGAAGAGCCCACCACAAGATTGGTGCTAACTTTACAATATAAAATAAAAATTTGCCCAAGAGGGCCCAAGTTTTGCTTGCTGGTACCATCAAATATATCAAGCCAGTAAGAGTGATATACATTACTCCAAATATCTGGGTGGACATGGATTCATTGGCCGCAACAAATTCTTGCAGGTGTTTGGGCTGCAGGGTGAGAGGTGAAGTCATTGGAACCATATACAATGGGTTGGATGGGTATTCAGTAAAATATACCAGGACAAAGGGAGCTCCTGGTGGACAATAGAGTTCAGGCAGCTGGTCCGTGGTTTCTTGGGGTTGGTAGGTTTGAGGTGCAGAACCGCTTGAGGTAGACTGCAAATGAAATAGAACTAAAAGAAAATATGTAATAACCTGGTTGAACCAAAGGTTCATGTCACTTTATTGCAAGAATGGCAATGGGCAACTACCTGGCGGTTCAGGGTATAAGTATGCCCATCTGCCATGGGTAAACTTTTACAAATTTCTTTGGCCCAGGTGCTGTGTCTACCAGGTTTTCCAGTTCTTGGTGGCATCCTTTGCGGGAGTTAATTCATTGGCTGAATTGAGCTGAGAATACTCAAATTTCCTTGTCAGGTCGTGGGATTGGTCATCTCTAGGCGGCCTGTGTTCTATAGGAAGTTTCTTTGTTTCCCCTTCTGTGGTGGCCCAAGTTATTTTGGGATCTATAGCTTGAACTGCACGCTGATTGATTAGGTTAACAGGAACCTTTAGTGTGGGGAGTGTAAATGTAGGTGGTTTTGGTTCATCAATCTTTAGGGAATTCCCCAAAGTCAAATCCTGCTCTGGTTTGAGCCCAAAAATCTGCAGGCCTCCAGCCTGCAGGGTATCAGGGTTCAAATACCGTAGTGGAGGTGTTCCTATGAGCATGGTCAACAGGAATTTTTCATTTTTGACATCATCCCCTTTTCTCCTGTTGCCCTCCTGCTTACTTGCCTTCCTGTCCAAGTATTGCTGTATGGCTCTGTGTGTGTTAGGCAGGTTAGAGACAGGTTCCCATGTGCTCTCTTTGGTGGGGTAACCTACCCATTTGATGTAGTACTATGGGGTCTTGTAGTGGAGGCAGTGTCCATGGATGTACTCAACTTTGTATTTGGTTGTGCATCTCTCCTGAATGGGTGTGGGGTTAGTCTTGATCTTTTGGTGGGGAAGGGAGGTTCCTTCCTTCTTGAATAGCAATGATTGGTGTCAGCATTATAGATTTTCCAAGTAGACAGCAGTTCTAGTTTTTACGCCACTTCTCCTACTTGCTTTATAATCTTATAAGGGACGCAGTGATGGTGAGCTAGCTTCCTACTGGGTACGTTTAAGGGGACATTCTGTGAGTCAATGTAAGCTTTGTTGCCTATCTCCAGAGATTTTCCAGGACCCTTTTCTTGTCAGAAAACACCTTGTAGGTTTTAACAGCGCAGGTTAGGTTCCTAAGGCAGGTTTCTTGGGTGGTGTGTATTTGTTCAATACAGGTTTGTCCTGTGGTGTCCTGTTCCTTGCTGCCAATGGTGGTGTCCCAGGAAGGATCAAACCCATAGTTGGCCCTGAAGGGGGACATACCTGTGGATGTGTGGGCTTTGCTGTTATAGGCATACTGCACTATGGGTAGCATCTCTTCCCAGTTGTCTTAGTCTGCATTGGCGTAGCATTAGAGGTATTGTTCCAAGATTTGGTTGACCTGTTCAGTTTGTCTGTCTGTCTGTGGATTGTAGGAGGTTGACACGCAAAGTTTTATCCCAAGGTCTTTCATCACTTGAGTCCAGTAGTAGAAGGTGAAATGGGGTCCTTGGTTGGTGATAATTTCTTCTGGGGTGCTGTGTTGCGTCAAGATGCAGTTGTGGAAGTGTCTGGCAGTCTCAGCTGCCGTGAAGTAGGTAGTGGTTGGGAGGAAGTAAGCCATTTTTGTGAAACACTAAACCATGACTAGGATTGCATCAAATGATTTTGAGGGGGGAGTTCTACTATTTAATCCATTGACACCAACTTCCAGGGTCTAGCGGAGATGTCCAGAGGTATCATTGATCCTTCTGGCTTTGAGTGGTGTGTCTTGGTTTTTCTTCAGGTTTCACAACCATTGATGTAGGCAGCTACCTCCTTGTCCATGCCTGGCCATGCATAGTTCTGCTTGATACTTAAGAGGGATTTGTGTCTACTGGGGTGGCCGGCAATCTCTGAATTGTGGTGGTCAATTAATATATTGGTTTGGGTTGGGCCTTTGGGTACATAGATTCTGTTGTGGAGCAGCAAGGTGGCGCCTTTGAGGGAGTAGTCTTTCTTTGAGTGATGGCAATCTGGGTCCTTTGTCAGGGCTTTGACTAGCTTGGTTGAATAAGCGTCTTGTTTCTTAGCTCTTATCACGCTGGGTTTTCTGGAGGAAATCTTCAAGTATGTCAGTTGTATTCCTAGGATGGTGGGGTCCAGTAGTGTATGGGTGTTGCAGTCCTTAATTTCTGTAGAGAAAGAAATCAGGTTGGCTCTCCTGCTCAAGGCGTCTGGTACTATGTTCACCTTCCCTGGCTTGTAGTCTATGATCAAGGTGTAGTCAACCAGTTCTAAGGCCCATCTTGCTTGTTGTTGGTTAAGCTGGCATGGTTTGAAGAAGTAAACTAAGTTATTGTGGTCCGTCAGAACCTTTACTGGATGTTCAGCACCACACAGGTATCAGCGCCAATGCTTCAGGGTCTTCATTATTGCAAGCATCTCCTTGTTGTAGATTGGGTAGTTTCCTTTGGCAGGGATCATCTTTTTGGAGTAATATGCTACAGAATGTAGCATACCATCCCCTCCTTCCTGAAGAAGCACCCCTCCCAGGGCAAAGTTGGAAGTGTCGGTTTTCAGGATGAACAGCTTTGTGTGATCAGGCATGGCCAACACTGGCGCAGAGGTGAAGGCCAAATTCAGGGCATCAAAGGCAACAACACAGTCAGTGGTCCACTAAAACTGGACTTTGTCCAAGCAAAGGCGGGTCAGGGGCAGAGTAGTCTGAGAATTCTTTTTATGAAATCTCTACAGTAGTTTGCTAGCCCCAAAAAACTCCTAACATCTTTCCGACAGGTGGGGATGGGCCAAGCTGTGACTGTGTCCACTTTATCCTGGTCCATGGCAAACCCGCCGGTCTTCACTACGTATCCTAGGAATTTTGACCTCAGACTGGAAGAATTCACATTTCTTCAGCTTGGAATGTAGGTTGGCTTGTGAGAATTTTTTCAGTATAAGATCAAGGTGTTGGAGGTGTTCCTTGTGTGACTTGCTGTATATGAGGATGTTTTCTAAATATGCAAAACAAACTTGGTCCAGGTATTTTCCAAGGACCAAGTTAATTATCCTCTGGAACGTGCTAGGGGTGTTGCATAGCCCAAAGCACATGACCAGGTATTCATAGAGTCCATTCAAGTTTTAAAAGCCGTTTTTTATTCATTGCCTTCTTTGATTTGGATTTGGTTAAAAGTGTCTCAGAGGTCAATCTTAGAGTATACTTGTGCCCCAGTCAAGATGTCACATAGGTCATTGGCATTAGGTATGGGGTATTGGTTTTTTACTGTGATTTTGTTCAGCTTCTGGTAGTTTACACAAGGTCTCATTCCCCCATCTTTCTTCCCAACAAACAGCAAGGGGGAAGAGCATGAGGCCTTTGAGACTCGTATAAATCCTTTCTTGGTCATGTCCTCTAGGTATGATTTCAGGGCAACCTGTTCCTTGTGATTACAGCTGTAGATGGGGCCGTGGGGGGTTGGGTTCCTGGTAACAGGTCTATGACATGGTCGTAGATCAAGTGGCTGGGGAGGTGGGTTGCTGCTTCCTTGCTGAAGATTTGGTTCCACTTCTCTAATGGAGCAGGTAGGGCCCCCACACTGGGTTCCATTTTAGGGTCAGGAGTGTGCTGGGGTTTCCTTTGGTTGGACCCAGCTGGAACAACTCTACGTCACAAGAGTTTTTCTCTTCAAGGCAACTTTTTGGTTACAAAAATTCAGGATGGCGCTGTGTCTTTGGGACCAGGAGTCTCCTAGGATCAAGGGGTGGGGAAGTCCCTTCAGGATGATGGGGAGTGCTGGGTAGGTGTTCTGACCAATTTTCAATGGCAACTTGGTTGCACACCTGAATCCCAGGTTGGGGGAGCTGTTTCCCATGATCACTTTGACACCCTTGGTGGTGGCCATTAGTCCTAGATCCTTCACAAGGGTGGCATCAATAAATCTTTTTTCAGCTCCCATATCAATGAAATCCTCAACAGTCTGGGATGTTGTGAGTGTTTTCACTTCAACTTGGATAAATTTGTAAGACTTGGTGGAGGTGTTTATTTGTGCTAGGGAAACCGTAGAGCCACTCTTCTTGGGGCAAGCCTTAGTGAGGTGGCTGGGTTCATGGCAGTAGAAGCACAACCCTTCACAGTAGGGATGTTGTAGTTTCTCAGGGGACATTCCTGGTCTGTTGGGTGTTGAGGTTTGGTTTGTGCACTGAGTGGAAGAGGGGGCGCCTTCCTGGCTATGGCTCAACCCTCTACACAAAAGAAGTAGTTCATCTAGGCCAAGCGTGGGGGTGGTGTTTAAGGAGTTCCTTCAAGGAAGGGCAGGCTCCTTGGCGGTAAAAGATGGCTGGTAACTTGTCCTCAAGTTGGGTTCTGGCTTTCAGTTTCAGGAATTGTTGGTGTAGGCTTGCAGGGTGTGGGACGCTTGTCTAATGTCTAGTAAACTGATGAGGGCGTGATGGTGGGTGTCTTGGTTGTTGCCAGTGGCCATCAGTTCACTCTCAAATTGGGAGTAGTCCAGGCAGAACTTGACGTCCTCTGTGGTGGCCTTCCCAAACCAGTCTAATGCATTGCCAGAAAGCATGGAGGCCACTCCAAGGATTTTCTCAGTGCCGTTAGATTATGAGTTTTTGTTGGCCTGGAAATAGAGACAGAGGACTGACATAGCTCTTTGGGCTTCTTCCAAGGTGAACTTCCCCATCTGCAGCATGTCCACCTTGGTCATGGACTGGTTGACTATAGCATTATGGACTTGAAAATTTGGGGTCTTGGTCTTCTTGACACCAAGCAAGGCGTCCTTTGTTCTATAATGTTTTGGTGTTGGATTGCTGATGCAATTAGGTTGGTAGCTAGCTTGTATGCATAGTAAGCTGAAATCAATAAAAATAGCATACAAGATGCACCAAGAGCTAACAACATCTTGGGGCCCAGGTCACCATGTTTGAGGTAGATTGCCATATTTTCAGCAATCCTGCCTTTAGGGGGTTCCTTGGAACTTGCGGGCAGACAGCCCGCGGGTCCTGCAGGTAGGGCCCACCATAAGATTGGTGCTAGCTTTATAATATAAGATAATGATTTGCCCAAGATGGTCCAGGATCTGCTGGCGGGTACCATTGAATCAATAAGGCCAGTTGGGGTGATATACATCACCATGAATATCTGAGTGGAGGTGAATTCATTGGCTGCATTGGATTCCTGCGGGTGGTTGGGCTGCAGGGTGAGAGGTGGTGTCATCAGAACTAAATAGGCGGGCAAGTAGTTGTACTTGTCGCGGAATAGCAGAGGAGGTATGATGATTTTGGTCCCTTCTCTTTAAGCAGTCTCTGTCTCTCTAGTTCTAGCCTCTGGGTTGTAGATTAAGATTTCCTCTAGTGTGAACTTTTAATACACTGGGTTTGGTGGGTATTCAGTGAAATGTACCGGGCCAAAGGGAGCTCCTGGTGGACAATAGAGTTCAGGCAGCTGGTCCACAGTTTCTTGGGGTTGGTGGGTGTGAGGTGTGGAACCATGTGAGGTAGACTGCAAATGAAATAGAACTAAAATCAAATATGGAATAACCTGGTTGAACCAAAAGTTCATGTCACTTTATTGCAAGAATGGCAATGGGCAACTACCTGGAGGTCCATGGTATAAGTATGCCCATCTGCCATGAGTAAACTTTTACAAATTTCTTTGGCCTGGGTGCTGCTGTCTACCAGGTTTTTCCTACCCTCAGTGGCATCCTTTGTGGGAGTTAATTCATTGGCTGGATTGAACTGAGAATACTCAAATTTCCTTGTCAGGTCGTGGGATTGGTCATCTCTAGGCGGCCTGTGTTCTATAGGAAGTTTCTTTGTTTCCCCTTCTGTGGTGGCCCAAGTTATTTTGGGATCTATAGCTTGAACTGCACGCTGATTGATTAGGTTAACAGGAACCTTTAGTGTGGGGAGTGTCAATGTAGGTGGTTTTGGTTCATCAAGCTTTAGGGGATTCCCTGAAGTCAAATCCTGCTCTGGTTTGAGCCCAAAAATCTGCAGGCCTTCAGCCTGCAGGGTATCAGGGTTCAAATACTGTAGTGGAGGTGTTCCTATGAGCATGATCAACAGGAGTTTGTCACTTGTGACAGATCCAGATGAGAAGATTGCCCTATAATATTCTGGTGACGCAAAAAAATGAAGACTGCCTCTAAAGACTGCCAGTTATTTCCCTTGTTGCCTTCATACATGATGAGATGCACTTTAACCCACTGACTGGCCTGTCTTTGTGGGAAAAGAAGATCATCACAGTATATTCTGCTTTAGAAAACTCTTTGGTGATTGCAAATGTAAAGAATGATTGTCTATTCATGGATTTAAGTATCTATGGATGGCTAACATATGCTCCTCCTTGTAACTGGACTCAGTGATGGTTGATTAAGGACCCACAGGACGTGTTTCCATACAGAGAGCGCTATCCCAACAGGATAACTATCAGTAATTGATTAATTTCCACAACAACAAGATCACAAATGCATGTAATAGATTGCTCTATCACCCTGCCATGGTACTTAACATTAGGTACTGCAGAACTACTGACAAGTCGCCCTTTCAACTCTTCCATTGACGCCCAGCTGACTTGCTTTACTGCCTGCTCTCCCTGATGAAGCCTAGACTGTCTGTTACCCCAGAAGCCTACCTCCAGAAGTTGCCCTGGGCCTTGATCAATATAGAGGCTGAAGCCTATCATGCCAAGTTGAATTTCAAGAAGAAGGATGTAGACCATGCTTCCAATAGCTATCCTACCCTCCCCTTGTACAAGTTGGGTGATGCTGTATACTTCTATAGTGATAGATGGTATGGATTTAAGAGCACACTTGTCATGCTATGACAAGGGCCTATTAAGGCCAACCAGAAAATGGATCCTGAGACCTACACTAAGGATCCAATTACTGGTCACTTGATTATTATAGTACACGCTCAATACATGTGTGCTGCTCCTAGTACTCATGAGTAAACCCCCTTTAGGACAAAATTCAGAAAAAGAAAACCTAATAAAAAATGCCATGGGTTGTTGTCCAGTCCACAGAGAAAAAAAGGAATAAGGAAATATATAGTGAAAAAGGCTTTATTGGAATAATTACCTGACATATGCAGCCCTTGAGTCCAGTGTCCTCTATTTATAACCTTTGCCCATTATAGTGGTGGTAAATGTTTTAAATTAGACTGCATTATAGAATGGTCAAGGCTATCAGTGGAATTAATCCTGATAGTCAAGGCTAATTTGGTTTGCACTCAAATCCGCCAGATCTGACAGATTTGAATTCCTAATTGTAATTTGGATGTTACAATGATTTGGCCAACCTTTTAAATACAGATGAATTAAGTTTTTGGAACTGTAAGTGGCTTCCATAATAGGCAGCTACAAGCTGCAGCCACTCCGGGGTAGCTTGCACTTACTTTTCCCCGCCAGATTGTCTGGATCATCCCCAAATGGAAGGAATGCAGATGCAAGATCCTGGTGGACACAAGAAGATGCTGTAATGTTCCAAACAATTTTGCAGGTTTTAATAACACTCCTGCAGCCATTGTGCAGCCTTTCTAGTATATAACTTCCCTTCTTTCTCCAATAAAAAAGATATACTTTCACACATTTTCTACTTGCTTTTACACTCTACTTAGTTGTTCCCTAGTATTAAAAGGTAAATACTACAGAGTTGCTGAACTTGTATTAATTTGTTTATTGGACTATAAGCATACTCTTACAAGCTAGCACTCCAGACGTTAATCCCCAAGACACACAAGGCCCAAAAATACAACACACACCCTCCTGCCTTTATTCTCCACCCTCTTATCAGGTATACAAGACAGCCCCCTGTCTGACTCCTCCCATAAGTGCTATTATTTAGCACTTCCCCTCTCACAGCCTGCTAAGTCCTTCTAGTAAGGACTCCCCTGAGTTGACCTCATAAGCCCTGTAGAAAAGTACCACAACAATCCCGGGTGAGAGGGGAATCTGGATCCATAAGAGGAAGTTGATGCAGGGAGTAGAGGGAGTAATTTGTAACTGACATAAGTTTGGTGTTTTTTGGGTCTGGGAAAGGGGATTAATCAGTGTCTGGCTTCTGAAAAGGTGGGTGGTCCTCATGATAAAGACCTACCCAAGCCAACTTGACAAGTGTATTAAGGATGGTGGGAACCTGGGTCAATTGAAAAAGGGGATTGGAGAGCAGGCCAGGATTGGGAACAGAATGTTGTGCAGCCAAGGAGAGTCTATTCCAAATACCTGGGTTGTGGTCCATAACAACAAGAAGATGGGTACCATAGTCACCATTGTGCCTTATGTAAAGGAGACAACATTTTTGAAGAAGTTTTAACAAAACCTCCAGGAAGACAGACCACAAGCACTAGGATGATTACAAGGGTTTGAATCAAGTTTGGATCCTCTCAGATTAAATACCAACAAAAAAACACTGGTAGACGGGCAGGCAGACCAGAGGAAAGCAGGAGAAGGGACAACAGCAGGAGTCAGGACAATAATCTTTGATATCTAATAAAACTACAAAAATACAAATAAATTTGCAAAATTAGGAGTTTTATTTGATAATTGGAATTGGTAAGCAAGGAACATGAAGGCCCTTACTTCCATTATATGCATAGGAGGGATGATAGTGCCAGGATTTTAAAGGAGGGGATTTTGGGAAGCAACAAAGGGGGAGCTAGTTAAAAGTAACAGCCTAATTTTCCCATGATCTGGGCCCAAGAAAATAGGAGCAGCAGACCTGAGTGTAAGGAACGGCCACCTGGTTGGCTAAGTGCATTCTGGGGACTCAGGGCCAACATTATTCCTAATGACTGCCTTTGATGTCACAACTGGGATGATCTCAAAACCATTTACTTTGGGCTGAGAGACTCCTGGGCTGGAGGAATTGCTTGACCGGGACTCCACTAATTGTAGAATTTTATTCCAAAATTTCCCAAGCCATGGGTTAGCCAAACCCTTTAAAATGTGGCCCACATTTTCCTGTTGTCTTGCCAATTGTTTCAAGACAGAATGACATCAGGAAAGCAAAAAAATCTAACTGGATTAATGTCTCTTCTATAGTGGGAGGAGACTCCAGGAAAGGGGAGAAGTTTTGGCCATAAAAAACAGCACAAAATGCTCATTCACAGTGTGGGCAAGGTTTTCCAGGATGCAGAGAGATTGTGCCTGCATGCAGCCCACCTTTTTGTGGCTCTGGGAATGTATCTCTGTCCAGATCTAGCAGAGGCCCTCAAAACTTTACATTGAAAGTCAAAAAAAGTACCCCTTGCTACTGATTGACAACCTTTTTGACACACTTGCGGATGTAAAAGTATTTGGTAAGATTGATCTCACCGCAGATACAACCAGGTCTGTATTAAGCCAGGGGATGAAGCAAAAAAGCCTTCTGTACATAATATGGATTGTTTGAGTGTTGATCATGAACTTCATAATGATTAATACTCCCTCCACCTTTGCCATGTTGATGAACAAAGCCTTTGAAGATCTGATTGGAAAATGTGTTGTTGTGTATCTTGACAGCATTATTGTCTTCATTCAAGACCAAACAACTCATCTCCAACATCTTTGTGCTGTACTCAACACCCTTTGTAAGCATCAGCTAAAAGCTAAGCCCTCCAAATGTGAGTTTCTCAAGTTGGAGTTGTTATTCCTTGGGCACACTATCTCTGCCCAAGGCATAAAGCCTGACCCTACCAAAGTCAAGGAAATCATCAGCATGCCGCCTCCCACTGATGTGGGCCAGGTGCAGATATTCTTAGGCATGGTTGACTACATGCGCAAGTTCATTCCTAATTGTGGGAGCTAATTGCACCCCTCACTGAGCTCCTCAATGTCAAACAGCTCTTCCATTGGACCCCTGTCAGAGATCAAGCCTTCAAGATGTTGAAGCAAAGGCTCACAACAGCACCAGTACTGCAGTTTCCCAATCAAAACCAACAGTACAAACTCAAGACCAATGCCTCTGACAGGGCCATAAGGGGCGTACTAAGGGTGGAAACCAATGAGGATACCTTTCTTCCTATGGCCTATGAATCCAGAAAGCTCACCAACTCAGAGCAACTCTACCTCATAAACAATAAGAATTTATCAGCAATAGTGCACTGTGTTGAGAAATGGCACTGTTAACTGAAAGGGCCACATTTACACCTCAGTTCCTAACAGACCATAAGTCTCTTCAATAATTCAACACTCAGTTTTATTTGACCTTAAATTAAGCAGGATGAGTTGAACACCTGTTCCTGTATCAGCTCTTCATAAAATACAATCCTGGAAAAGAACTTGTCACAGCCAACACCCTCTCCAGGCTATATGTAGTGTTCATCACAGCGGATGACAGGTTAGATCTGGTCTGGCCCATGCTCCATCTGCGCCCTGAAGCCATTCATCACAAAGGCCTCAACTTTGTGAATATTTCAAAACTGAAGGACAACAAAAGTCCGTTCACCACTGATGCTGGTAATGTCTGCCACCAATCAGAGTCAGGTGAAAAGATGCCTTACATCCCTACCACAGAATGAGGAGACTCAATACTACATTACCACTGCACATTAGGTCATATCAGAGGTGTAAACTCTTCAAAATCATAAAGAATAAGGTTTGTTGACCCCACATGCGCCAGGACATCCTGGACCTCTTTTAGATGTGTGTTCTATGCAAAAAGAACATGTCCAAACCTTCTCCACCCAAGTCAGTCCTGAAAATCAAAGCCATGGAGCCCTTTGAACAATGGACTCTTGAAATTTTAGGGCCCCTACCCAAAGATAGACTGGGAAAGAAGTACATCATCACAGCTATTGACTACTTTACCTATTGGCCTGTAGCGTGGGCAACCACTAATAACACTACCATCACCATCACTTGGTTCATTGGCAAGGAGATTGTGGCACGCTTTTCCACCCCAAGCACCTTATCATCAATGGGGGGCCTGAACTTGTAGTTATCATTATGAAAGCAAACTGCAACAAGAATGCCCTCCAACAGATAGTCACAACACCCTACCTGTCAGGGCCCAGAATGCCCTTGACAATAAGCTGGCCTTCCTAGAGGCAAAAACCCCACAGATTGGGAGCCCCTACCAAGTATCTCTCAGAGCAAGAAACCCCCCTTTTAACTAACAAATGGCCCAGAATTTGAGAGGCACACAAGCCTCAAATCCCTGGCTTCAATTCTATTATCAAATTTAGGCTTCTCACTATCAGAAAATGGTACATTGGGAGCACTATTGTTTGATTGTGCAATCAGGCGCTCAATTGCTTGCAGGATATATAAATAACTGTGGCACCTTGACATGCTGCAGTTCAAGAAAGGTTCATGTTATACCAACCAATGAGCACCCGCCCTCTGGCCCAAGTACGTAAATTCCAGTGAAAATCATAAGTTCAACTGAAATTGATGTCATCAGTTCTCTGGTGGCACAAAAGGCCACTAAATTACCAGTAAGTATAAGTAGTGAGGAGGAGAAGCCCTCCTCACTGTTGACATCTTAATAAAGCAATTTTATGCCCAGAAATCATTATCTTATTGCAGGAATTGTCTATTTTTTCTCCAATTTAATTATTCTATTTGAATTTATTTGGGAATCCACAACACAATATAATCTTGTCTACCCATATCCTTGTTGTGAATACCGCTATTCATCATGTTTTGATTTTGACTTTGGTTGGCCATTTTGAAAACAAATCTCTTGCTTTTGCTTTTGCCTCACAAAATGAGTTGATGACTTAATCAGGAAGTACAATTGTTTGGTTTCTTGATCCTGCGCAGCTCACTTGCCCCACTCATGCTGGTGGCAAGTGATCCTACCGTCCTGGTAGTGTTTTGTGGTATTGCCAACCACTATATATTCCATTTTTCTATTCACCAATAAAATTAAGTTCTATTCACATTTTCATCTTTGTGGCTTCTGTACTTCTGCACCTCTCTCTAGCCACAACTAGTAGAGATTATTCTTCCAGGGCCGCAAGGTAAACACATAGCCTTCTCTGTCATCTAACCAAGACTTAGTATGGATCCAATACTAAGGGTAGGATTTCCCTTTGTGTGTCTGTGCCACGCCTCAGAACACAACAAAAATGGTGCTCACTACAGGGACTGTAAGCCCCTCAGTTATCCCTTTTGCATCCAAGTTTTCAGGTCCTTTGCCTCCGCCTATACAAGAGTCAACTTCACCTGAAATTACCAGTCCTCTTATTGAGGAAGATATTGCCAACCAGCCTATTACCCCCACTATACTGAACCTCAGGAATGGCCTCCGCCTAGTTGCTTACCCCATGGGTACCCCTGACTTGGAGAAAGTCATGTTGGTAGCCCTTGGGATAGCCCATGAAGAAGCCATCCCTTACCTTCAGTTGCAGTTTAGTTGGGCTGAATACTACAAATTAATTGTGGCTCCTCAATTTCCACAACATCTCCTCTCAGCAGCTGGCTCCGCTGAGCACTTACTATTGTCCTTTGTGCAGCCTGCCTTGGCCCACCACCAAATGATGTTGGGGCTCCACGGTTAAGAAATCTTGTCTCTGCAAGCAGGGTTACTCAAGCTGGGACCAGTTTGCTGCCTAACAAAAGTGGATTTATTCCCTGTTTTCCTTGGTATCTGACAATCAGCATGATTCTGTCACCTCCCAGACCTGTTTGGTTAATTCTATAAAAAAATGCGCCAGTCCATTCCCAAATACGTGAGAGAGCATCTACACAAGTTTCACCAGGTAGAACAACCCTGGCAAACTCAATTAGATTCCACCTTAAACGCTTATCTCACCGACTTCAAGCAACTTGTACAGCAGCTCAATGCATTCAGCACGTATTCATTAAAGCAACTACAGCAGGCAGCAGAATTTGCTGCTAAGGGCCTTAATGAACTCAGTACGGTGTTTGATCAAGAGTAGCCACTGCTGCTGCTATAGCCAAACTCCAGAGTCAAGTGAATTACCTGTCTATGCCCAAGCCAGATGTTCCGCCCTCTCCCCCTTCTGATGATTTGGCTGATTGAGAACAAAGAATATGGGACACTATTTAAGAGCTATGTACAACTACTCACAGTCAGGGACGTCCTGCTGAAGCTCCTCAACCTGACCCCCAGGTGCTTGAATTGACTGCTCAGGTTGCAGAGCTACAGCAAGAACTTGCCACCCTACATGAAATGATGGCAAATGCTGCTAGTCCAGTTGGGGTTGTTGATGAAGATGGTTGCTGCCCTGGCTTACCAGGAGCTTCTCAAATCCAATGCGCTAGGGGACTAATTGCCCTAGCTAACAAGGTGGATCAATTGAGGCAAGACCATACTGACCTGGATAGAGACGTACAAAAGATGAATGACATGATTGACTCTGTGAATGATAGGTTTGCCCCTTGCCTCTCAGTGGGGCCATCCCTTACTTCTCAACTGGCTGAGCTCTCCACAATAGTGACTACCCAAGGTCAACGCTTGGACACTACTGCACAACAGTCCACTCAAGCTTTTGATACGGGTGCTTGCGCTGTTGAGACCCTGACTACCCTTGAAGAGAGTGTTTGGCAGCTATGGGCTAGACAGCCCCCTTGCAATCCAAAGCAGAGTTTTCCCCGCATATAAACGTGCTTGATAGCAACAATGGTGGCCCAACTCTCAAAGCACACTTCAAGCCTATCTTTAAGCAAGTCTTTGATCCCAAAACCTCAACCATTGCAGCTTTCCTAACTATCTATGAAACTGCCATGAGACAAGCTTCAGACTAAGTTAAGAAAGAACATATTCTGACCTGTCTACATCCAACTTTCCAGGAGGTGGTGGTGCCTGAGCTGCCCTCAATTGAGACGTGGGAAGATATGAAGCAGCTTCTGATTGACAAGTTTGGTGGTGATCTTAGCCTGGAAGTAAAGAAGGACGCCTTCATGCATATTGCTTTTAATCCTAAAGAGACACTAGCAAAGTTTGCAGACAGGTTCTACATGGAAGAACAGCAACTGATCACAAGCAGACAGTTGACAGCCCATGAAGCCTACATGGCTTGCGCTTAAGCCCTCAAGGTTAACCAACTTCTGTGCCTTCACTTCAAAGCCCATAAGGTGTCAGGGATTCTTTCCCTGACTACCTGAATATTATTGACAACTTTGGCAAAAACATATTCTCAAACCAACACAAGAACTTTTATTTGGAAGAAACCCAGTCAAAGACACAACACAACAGACTTAAAAATTATATTGGGGGTTTGAAACCCTTTTGAAACAAGATTTAAACCCAGGACACTGCTAATGAATGTATTGTTAGTACAGAATCATCACAAACTTTTGATTTACCTTTTTATTAACTTTTAATTCAGTTGGTTTTTGCTTTCAAAATGCCTTTTGAATTTGAAAGTGTTAATACTAAGGCTGTAAATGTCACTTACTGCTTTGCGTCTGATTGGCTGCTTCAAGCCTTCCAGTCAATCTGTGACCCGCTCTCCCTGCTTTTAGGCCAAGCTCTGTACCCTTTGATACTTGATCTTCTGCGTATATACTGCTTAATTAGCCTGACCATTGTGAGATCTTTTTGGTTCCTCTGTTTATACCATGCTATTTTGGAAATGATTAATCAATTATTTAAGTTGCACTTAAAACAGGTGATTTTAAAATGATTGACTCAGGTAAATCATCTCATTTCCCAAACTCCTCTCAAATATTTGGCCTTATTTTCAAGCTATATAAGCTCCAAACTTTCCTTCAATTCAAATGTTCCAACAATAAAGAATATATCTTATCCTATCTTGTCACATCCATTTCTTAGCAAACTTATTTGAAGCCATGAAGGAGATTTATTTCCTGTGGTGGTTTCTAGTCTCCCTTTTACAACTGTAAAAGGTCTTGAGAATCCCACTCCCACTATTGACTGGCAAAACTCCTCACCCAATGATGCCCATCAAAAGGAGTCCTTGACCAATGGATGGTTCAAGTATCCCTCTGGTCATTGGGGACAAAAGTTCCACTATGGCCGCCATTCTACTCCTCCACCTGCCAAATCCTTGTTGGTACGGCCTCACACGTCATTCTATCTGTTGCTGTACCTAATAGAATATTATCTTTTGGGTCGTTTCAGCTCCCTGATGTGAAGATTTGCATAAATGAGTCACTTGGGCCACTTTGCCATGGTTAAGGTGCCCATTGGTTCAGCCATTGCAGGGCTTAATTTAGGGGCCTTGGCTCACCAACTTGGGGGCTTGTTCCCCTAAAAGTGGGTCCCTGACATAAGGCTATGCTTTCCTCCATGAAGAGCATAAAGACGTTGTTGCAGGATATGCACCTTACCCACTCTAGAGCAGTTGTTAGGGAAGGTCAAGCTAATTCAAACTCTGGTTCATCTTCCTGTGGTCCTTGCATTCTTACCATGAACTTGCAAAATCCCCCTTGACGCCAAGGTTGCCACAACTGTGGTTAGATAGGTCATCATTCTCAAGTCTTCACCAACCTGCGGGTTGAAGGAGCTGATCCAAAATAGCAGGCAGGAAAAGAGCAGTCATCCTAGAGGCAGAGACGCTCTTGGTTGACAATTCTTTTCAGTCTCTATCAATCCCTCCCTCTATAGCTGACTCTGAGCCTGCTGATAATGAGGCTCCTCCTATCCTCCTCTTGTTTCACAATATCTCTGATGACTCTGACCTGGATGATTCTGATATTGACGACACTGATGCCTATGGGGACTCTGTTATGACCATTCCCAAAACCATTACAGTTCCCTATAAGTTACACTCAGGAAAGACTAAAACTACTTCCAAGCCTTTGCCTGAGGCTAAAGAGATTGTTTTGCTCCCCCTCCAGACTGTTTATAAGGAGTTCCCAGGATTAAGATGTATGATTGAGAAGTGGGATAAGGAAGTAGCAGAGGCTCAAGATATCCTGGATGTCCTTTCCCCCTTTGGTTGCACTACCACTCAAGTAGAGATATTCATTCAAAAAGTGAAAATTAAGGCTGTCTTAGACACGGGGTCTCTAGTTAATGTTGTCTCCTCCAAGCTTGTAAAGAAACTCAAATTTGCCCCTGAACTTAATTATCACCAGTCATATGGCACGGCTGAACTGTCTATGACCTGCACCATAGGGGCATACTCTGCTCTACCTATGTGGTTTGGCAAACTTCTTCTTGCTGCGCCAGCAGTTGTCTTGGAAAATGAGAGTTACAATCTCTTAGTTGGCACCTAGTTCCTTAGGGAATATAATGATATAATCAACTTAAAAGATGGTTACCTCTCTATTCTGGGGTATGAAGTCCCTCTGATCTTTGAAGAGCCGGTTAAAGTTCCTGGGAAACAGTCAAGACATGTGCCTTGGAGTATCCCACTGGGGTTTTTAACCTCAAATATTGCACCCACTCCTCAAACATGAAGTGTTCACCCATGGCTGGTCTGCATCTGAAGGGATCCCTCTCTTAGCCACGTCTGCTGTCACCATCCCACCTGGCTCTCAGGCCATCCTGGTCTCCCAGATATCATATGAACGGCAACAGTGGCAAAATTGACTGTAGGGATGTAAAAGTGAGAATCTAAAAGTGGCCATGTTGACACTTTTAAAATTTTAAAATTAAATTAAAACAGCTCATCTGAAATTAAAATTTATTATGGTCATACAAATTTTTTTATTCCTTCTCTCAACTAAAAAAGTCAAGAAAAAGTAATTACTTTATTATAAAAAGCCATTTTGAAAATTTAAAAAGTGTCAACATGGCCACTTTTAGATTCTCACTTTTGAATTCTCACTTTTACATCTCTACAGTTGATTTTGTCACTGTTGCCATATGAACTACCTGAACAAACCTTCTTGGA
>QTSX02006065.1:0-35494 GCA_014839935.2 Entomophthora muscae | reverse complement strand
CTTTGGTTTGTAGATTTAGCTAGTTTATATAGCCTAAATTTACAATAATATCAAATAAAGTAGAATTCTGGCTCTTAGCTTTCTCCTTATCTATTTTATATACTTTCAAGGAGTATATACTAAGCTTTAGCCCAAACTTCCAAAATTCAAGAATCTGGGAGACCAAGTGGCACCAAAATAGGGTCCCAAAGCCAGAGCTAGCTTCCAGAGTCTGTAATTGATGAACAAATTCTCTAAAGCATCCAATCAGATGCTGTCAGTACCTGCAGCCGCAGAGACAAATGTTAACTAATAAGAAATCACCTACAAGCCAGGAATTAATTTTCCATCTGGATATGGATAAGAAAGCTTACAACCCTTCGATGTTGACATTTTCTAACGAACCTGTAGTTCATGCAGTTAGAGCATTATATCTCTGTAGTGCCTTTCCAATATCTTTAGCTTCTCTGTCATTTTGGTGTGTTTGTGCCCAGATAATATTAGCAATCACAGTCAGAATTTCCCTTTGCTAATCTGAAAAGAGTAACTAGACCTAAAATGAACCTAGGCTTCTTCAATACTCCTGGTAGAAAATTAGATCAAAAATTAATCCAACTAATGCATCACTTTTCCTTATATAAGATATTTGACCAAAATTTCTTCATACTCACAATGCTAAGCAGATAGGCTTCCTCTGCTAAAGGACAAATCACCACTGCCAGCCATTATGACTGCAGAAAAACTAGGGGGGTTTCTACATGGCTATCTTAGGGCTCAATGAACAAGCATCCCTCAAATAAAAGCCATACAACCCTGGGATACTGCGTGCCAGTTATTTAACGGCATACTCCAGTCATGGACAAGGCCAGTCTTCAGGCAAGAACCCTCCCAAGTACCTGAAGGTTCTTCTGATACTGAACCTGGCTGTGGCACTTAGCATGAAATCTGAGTGAGGATTTGGATGTGGTGCAGAAGTATCCAATTATTAGTAAAGATGCCAGTTTTAAGGGTATTTTATTTTGCTTTCAACTTATATTAACTAGCCTAGTCCTTGCTGGAGAGTGCTTAGCTGGGGTTGAATTAATTTTTTTGTTTGGTTGATTGGCTGATGGCCTTCTTCTAGATTTTCAGAGCTGAATTTGAAAGTCAGAAATTAGGTATTTGATTGGTCAGGCAGAAGATATAAATATCTGGTATTGTTATCCATCATTTTCATTTTAGATTGAGATAATACCTTGGTACAGTTGGTGGGTAGTTGTTTATTCTTTTGTGGAGAATTTAACATGAATTGCAGTAAAAATATAAAGGTGGTTTGAACTAATGTTAATTGGCAAAGCTTGAGAAATCTTTATATGGATAAAATATTCTTTTGGTGAGGCATCATTAACTATTTCGGTGCTCTAGCAAAAATTGTTGGTATTAGGGTCTAAATTAGATAAAAAATCTGGATTTAAGGATCATAGTTCTTACAGATAGAGCCCTAGGTAAAAAGAGTTTACTGATAAGTTAAACCTTGTTACTGATGTTTTCCATTTTATTTGTGTTGCTAAATAATTGACACCAACTTTCAGGAAATGGTTCTGCAACACAACTTCTTTAAACTTGAACAATCAGCTATAGATGTAGGTTAAAACATCATATTGGTATTCTTGTTTTCCAGCCATTGCTGTCCCAAGCTCATAGTGTGCTACTGGAAGCATCATGTAATTTTTTCTGTTCTGAAACCATGTTTTGGAACAGCATAGAACTATGTTCAAGATATGGGTTGGAGCATTTTTCAAGCAGCAGTGGATGCTACCAGGATATTTCAAAAGGTTTGCCACTTTGAAATCAAATGCTTAAAAGGGACATCATATTTTCTAAAAGTTATTGATTGAATCAATCGAATTTGATGACAAATATTATGGTAGCAATGATTTAAGTTACAAATATAATTTGATAATATTAAAGGATGATACTGTAAATTCAGAACCTAAGCGTAAAAATGCAGGATTGTCAAATCATTGAATCCAAATTTGAATCACTTTTTCCAGGATGGCCTTTTTTAATTAAATTGATTTTGTATTTTTATTTGAATATTTAAAAACTCGGAAACTCATAGACGCTTTGCAAATTTCAAGTCAAGCTGCACTTTTCCAATGGACAAAATGAATTAACTGGAATCAGATTTGAAGCATTCAAATCCATCAACCATTTTCATTAAGTTTACTATATATTTTGAATTGCGGGATTTTCAAATCCAAGAACCTGATTTCAAATCACTTTTGAATGCCACTAATAACCCAAGTATTAATTGCAGGGCAGGATCCAAATTGAATGTACAGTAAGCAAACTAGGACAAATCAACCCAAATCAATAAGCTCCACTCTGGATAAAATCAAATGAAAAGTCCAATCTCAAAAACCATGTTTAGACATAAAATTAAGTGAAACATAAAATTGTCTAAACTGGAAATGATCACATCTTCTGTACTCTAAACCCACTAATATAGCAACCACAAACCCATATAATGATATATGAGCCACCACTCCTGATAATGTAGAAATTTTTAAAAGGTTTTTGGCCTAGCTCTGGCAGGGCTATAAAACTTATTTTCCAAGGAAGAGGAGGGGAAAGATAGAACTATCAGTTTACTACACTATGTATTGCTATTAAGGATGCTTGATTACAGTAGATTTTAAAAAACTTTGATAATAAAATAAAATTATATAATATAATCTATCTTATCATGTTGTCTTTTACTTGATGTGATGATAGTTCATTTGCTGTTGATAATGTGCTTGCAATTAATTGGATAGTTTCACCTCCAGTTGCCTTGGCAATAGGAAATCAAGCTGCCTCTACGACCACAGCTGGCCTTGGGGAGGCGACTTGATTTCCTATTGCCAAGGCAACTGGAGGTGAAATTATCCAATTAAAAACAAGCACATTATCAACAGCAAATGAACTATCAACACACCAAGGAAAAGGCAAGGTGATAAAAATAGATTGTAATATATAATTCTATTTTATTATTAGCATTTTTTAAAATCTACTGTAATTAAGCATCTAAATTTTAGCTGTCCTGAACTGGAATAGGGTGATTTTTGAGAATGCCTATGATTCCTAAAAGAATTATCACAAATCCACTCTAGATTCTTTGACTTCTTGTTTGAGACGCCCATAAATTATATTTATTTCAAATTCACCTCATTTTTGATTTTAAATTTGGTTCTTGGATTTGACAATCCTACAATTTCAGATTTTTTAATTTTTACATGATGTCTATGATTTGTTTGACATACAAGAAATCTCAAATTGTACATTAGAATCCCACATTTCTGATTCATGTATCCCGCATTTGTTTGCTGTTTTTTTTGGTTTTTGTTAGTTGAGTTATCTGCTCAAGGGATTCAAAATTTGCCGATTTAAATAAACCAAAAAAGGCAAATTAAATGGTCTATTTTATTAAATATTTCAATTTTTGCTCAGCTGAGTTGCCCGCAAAAGTGATTCAAAATTTGGACCAAGGATTTGACAACCCCAAATTTTTACGTTTAGGTTATGAATTTACAGTATAATTAAATGCTTTTATTTTATTTATTATCAGTGGATTTTATTTATTTTGACATGCTATTGGCTGGAACATCTGACACAAACCAAGTTTACAGTAGTTTTCAAGCTACAGCGCTAAGCAAAAATAACTCATCTGTAAAAAACTCCAGATGCAAATCAAATTAAACCCCAATGAATTTATATTGATTCAAAATAGATTTGGGTTCATTTCTATTTCTTTCATAGAGGTGTTGATTTTGTTTACAGATGTGTTATTTTCACTTAGCACCATAGCTTTGAAAAATACTGTATAGGAATTTGTCAGAATAGCCCCTCTCATGAACAGATTTCCTGGGAAAATGTTTGCTGAGCCATGAGTACAAAACTGGTGTGTTGAAACTAGGGCTGCTTCGGCCAAGCCCCAGGCAGCCGTGGCCAGTTTCTGGTTCTAGGCCATCCTATCAAACATTTATTTTAAAATGTTCAAATATACTAGAATTATGTTTTAGCTATAGCAGCCAGCAGCTGGAAGCCAGCCGGGGCTGAGCCAAAGCATTATTAGCTGGAACCACTTCATGTGTAGAGTGTTCTCAGCAAGCTGGATAAAAAATCCCTTATCTACAGATTTCTCAGGATGATTTTGGGACTTTTGTGCCAGAACTTTTCCTACTCATAGAAACAGCTGCTTTGGCCAAGCCCCAGGCAGCTGCAGCCAGTTTCTGGCTTCTGGCCACTTCTTTCAAATATTTAATTTAAATGTTTAAATATGAAGTGATTTTGTTATAGCTGTAGCAGCCTAGAGCCGGAAGCTAATCAAGCTGAAGCATCTCTTATCATGAGTAGGGTAGGGACAGGAATAGCAATTGTGCAAACACAGTGTCACAAAACCATTTTTTGGATGTTTTGGATTGGGTCCCAAAACAATTTGGGTGGATTTGTGCTACAACTTTTAGAGTAGGTCACAATTTGTGCCTCACTCCATTGTGTAGATCACAAAATATAAAAGAAAGGCAGTTTTCAAATATGAAACATATGATTTCATTTTGTGAAGGAGCACAGGATGTGAAATTAGAGCAATTTCAGCTGTTAGGTTTTATTTTTTAGATTGGATTTATTAAAGCTTTACCTGCCATTACCTCACAATGATAGATTTGATTGTACCACAGTTTGTCTGAGATAATTATATTAAAACACCAATCAAAATATTTATAAATATCTACTTCAATTGAAAGGAATAGCTTGTATACTTATGATTGGACATGACACAAAACCACATGAGATTGTGCTTGATCATATCACAATTCATGCAGATTTGTTTTGTGACTTTAAGAGTCAGGGCACAAAATGTGGCAGTTGAAATTGTGTACTTCTCCCTAAAAACACAAAACAAATCTGCATGAATTGTGATGTGACATGAAGGTCACAAAATGAATTGTGCTCAACTGATTAAGTCACAAAACCAATTGTGTAGATTTCGGTGCCCGTCCCAACCCTAATCATGAGAGACAGCTTTATTCGAAGCTAACCCACTTCGAGCTGAGCCAGATCTGGAACTTGAGTTTGGCTGAAATCTTTTTATCACGTCACTCGAGTATTTATAAAAAGCCATTCATCCTTTCCTTCAACAAACCCACATTAAACTGATTATGAGTCAATACAGAGATACCGAAACCCCGCTCAATGTAACTTTACTGGGGGATAAGGTCGGGTATCGGATCGACAGTATGGATAAGTTGGGCCAGGCGCTGGAAGATGTCGCTAAATTGACTTCCCATTCCACTGCCCAAGGTAAATATTTCATTTTTGCTCAACTTGTGTAATACTTGCACATATATATAACAGCATCTGTTGAGGTTGCTTTGGAATGTTTTCTCGGGTTTTCGTGGTTGATAATAAAAGTTTAAGAGCTAATGGCAAGCCAATTTAGGGAGCGAAATAAAAGTTGGTTTTTGATTGTATAGAAGCTTGTTAAGACACTCGAGCAAAGCGCTTGAAGATTTATTGTAAGTTGGCCTTTTAAAGTTCAAATAACCAACAGTTTAAAGTAGAATCATGATATAAATAGCAATTGGATTTATGTTCTCTTTTATTTCTTAAAGTCTAGATTCTAAGGGTGCAATCACTTATTTCACCTTGGCAATGATATTTTCAATATTTGAAAACCCTTAATTCGTTTTCAGTAAACTCTTCCAGCATAAAAAATCTTTCACTGAGATAAGAGCACAGCTATATGGGTCCATAAGAGCTCTAAAGGTTGATTACTTGTCTAAATTATAAGCTCTTTACACATATTGGTCATATGATACTCAGCCCTATTTGGTTGATTTTAAGGTTTTGATTTTCCAATGGAAAATAAAGGGACTTATCCAATTTCTTCAAAGCAGTGAAATCTATTTATTTTTTTAAAAAGTCAAATTCTTAAAACAAAAATGTGTGTTAAACCAATTGAAAATTTATAGACTTGAGGCTTTTTCCAAATACATCATAATTTGTGGATGGTTTCTTGCTCAAGACATTTAAATTAATTAAACTTCAATGATATTCCTTTATTATCACTTAAATTGTTTCAGATGTGCAGCACCTTGTCAACGAGCTTTCTCTGGCAGCGCTGTTTACACTTCTAGTGGCATCAAGTCACCAGGAAAGTTTGACTGAATCAGTACATACCATATGCAGGAACTACTTAGTCACCTTACCTACTGTCTGAGCTTCTCCGACCTGAATTCGTAGCTTCCATTTTGACGATTATTTATCTGTTGTAGCATTACTTCCTGATTGGGCTTCAAAGTAACCAGCCTGCTGCAGTACGCAAACTCGACCAACTTTCGCGGATCGACTTTGAAGACCCGTCAAATGTTGATAGCAGCATGGCGCAGCTGCTTTCAGGACATCTCGGAGGTGAGTCGCTCAACGTATCTCAGGCATGATATCGAATCTCGTCAAGGTAAGCGTTACATATCATTCCTAAATGTCGTTTTTTGTAAATGCGGCTTTGATATCAAGCGTTTCTAGACGCGCCAGAGGTTCATCAACCAGTCTCCAGGAAGGCTTCTCGCAAAAAAATCTGGCACCATGTTGAGACGTGTTTAACTTTATAGTCCTAAATACAAAATGCGCGTTGTTCAAGTTATCGTTGATTTGCTTTACACTGGCCCTTACCACACTGGAATGACTGCATTTGCGGTTTGCTCAAGCAGGCTGATCTGTTCTCTCGATTTTCTTTTCCTCCGCTGACAACGATCCCCATAACTTCGTCTTAACCTGCTGGAGACATTTGGCCGAGGTAAGGATATCGGTACCAACCTAAATCTCCAGCATATAAAAATGCACCACCTTATTCCCCGAAACCCTGGTGAATGAATTTAGGGTTGTAAGAGAGGTTGCTCAAGGATTAGATGCTTTTCATACCAAGCCAGGACTTGGATAGTGTCGCTTTGAAAGGAGGCGAACTTATTCCTAGTAGATGCCTTTCTGGGCGGGTTTGAGGTAACGAAACTTGCTCTTAAAAGTCCTGCTTATTCAGATTCCACGCTTGCACGATACGCTCAAAAGCTGCCTAATCTCGGATTCCCTAGCCTTGCAGGTACGACTATTCTGTTTTTTCTCAACCTCCAGGATATTGGGCTTCAGGTTACTACCTTGATCTTCGATGCTCCTGTGGGCGCCAAACTGATGCGCGGTCAGCTGCGTTTCTCAGGGCAGTCACACGGTTATGCCAGCGTCAGGTCAAACCAGGGTTGATGCTCCTTGTTTGCGTGGCTCCTTTGTCGGTGTTGGTGAATTACAGATGGTTCTGATGCTAATATTGCCAGTGTGATCCTGATCCCGAGATAACAGACGCTGCCCAGCTTGCATATGATCTTCTTGGAAGTACGGCTTGTCTTTTGCTTTCTTATGCCCAGAATCTATGGTTTTGCCACAGGGACTTGTGCTTTGGCACGAAACCCCTCCTCTGATATCAAGGGCCCCGCATTTGCTCTCTGCTGCCACCGGGCTTATCATCCGTTCGGCGTGGAGGTATTAATTGTTCCGGCTTTGAGCTTACTGGATTAGCATCATCCAATTCTCCTCCGGTCGTTTCGTTCCTCTTGGATCGGGGTGCTGACTCTACTATGCTGGGCCAGGTACGATATGTGGGGATCCATCTGACCTTTTAGAAATGGAAGTGCGGTGTAATTGAATCTCTAAGCCGGCGGATATTGACGTTGAAGGATACTTCTGGCTGCGAAGACATCTGCTCCCCCGAATTACAGCGCCAGTTTTCCAAGTATGTGCGAGAAGGTGTTGTTTATAGTGATTCAACCCCTTCTGTTGCTCTTGAATCCTCATAGCCGAGCATGCCTTTTCATTGCGCATGTAGTTCTTGTACTGTATACTACTAAATCTATCAGTAAAAGGGTGCAAATCCAAAAAATAGGTATAGGCTGGCTATCTACAACATTGTTCTTTGACAAAATTAAAAAGAATCAACCAATTTACTAATGGTAAACCTCTCCTTTCAAACATAAGTCAATACTGGCTTAAAGAGCAAGTATTTACTGTAGATTGGAACCTATTGGGATTGTCAAATCCAACATACATGGTTTGCAATCCAAAATATGATTCAGCACTCTATTTAAATAAAGAAATGCAGGATCTCATAGACACTTTGCAAATTTCAAGCCAAGCTGCATGCTTCAAGCGGACCTGATGAATTGAACGGGATCCAAAAGGATCGTTTGAAGCCATCCATTGCTTTCATCAAGTTTACTCTGGCTTTTGAGATTGCCAAACTGTCAACCCCAACAACTGAATTTCAAATCACGGACGGATGTCACCAGTAGATTCAAAGATCAACCACCAGGGTTGGAATCAGCATTGAATGCCCAGAAAGTAAATAGGAACACCCAAATTAAGAAGCTCCACTACAGCTAAAATCAAACAAGAGTCTTGATTTTGAACCCCAAGTGTGATGAACCACATCTGGAGCAGGCTGGCAGGCAAGGGCTGCTACCAGCTAAATAAAGTATTATTGCCTAAGCGAGGTAGAAGTTTAGTTGTTTGCCCAGCTATGATGGCTGGTGTTTGCCCAATCACATGGTTGGTGCTTGCTCTTTAAGCCTTAGAGGGCTAGTAGGGGGCTACATGTTAGTACTATGCAAGGGCAAAGAGTGCCCTGGGATTAATATAGCATGTGGTATTGAAATCTTATGACTGACTGGTACTATAATACAGTTGGGTGCGTGATCACAATGGTTGGGGTTTCTCTGCCCAAGTGTTTTGGGTAGCTTTAAGAGGGCTTACTGCTACTGTACAAGCATAGGGTGCCTAACCCCATCATCAGGGTGGCTTTTAGAGAAGCAGCTACCTAACTTAATGATTTGGGGTGTTTAGGAAGTAAAGTTGGTTACTTTGCACTCAAAGGCCCAGGATAACCACTAGGCTGAATATAGAGAAATCAGCACAATGTGTGCTGGCCTCTGGCAGGCATGGTTGGGAGGACATCACTATGGCCCAGATGCTCTTAATAGATAAATAACAGGTTAGGATATGATTTCATATATGAAAAGTACTCAATAGATAGGCAAGCTGCCAGGCTGTTAGTACATGGTATATGGTGGTTTAGAAAATGGTAAAGAAAAGCTGAGACATTTCTCCAAAGTATTCTTCCATGAGAGCAGGATGCAAACTGTTTTGGTGACACATCCTTATTCAATCCTGTTACAAGAGTAAACCCAAGAGCAAAATGTTGAATAAGATCCAGGAACGGCTATCTGCATAGCAAATTACTATGTAAATTGGTTGGCTCTGAATGCCAGAAAATTTTAGGCTGGAACAGAGGAATGGCCAACACTTTGGAATGCAAAGTGTTGGTGCTTCAAGTGGTTCAAGTGGTAGAAAATCAACCTCCCATTAGAATTGCAGTGGAATTGTGGAAATGTTGAAGTTTTGCATGTTGCAATCATTGAATAAGTTTGAGGCTTGCTTAATGATGAATACCATTGGTTGAACCCTCAAAGCTTGAATAATAGTCAAGAAAACATTGGGGCAATGTTTTAGGCTTTCAAGGGTGTGAGTTTGGAAGCTTATTTTATTATATGAGAAAGCAAGCCCCAGTGGTTTAAGCTTTTGAAGAAAGCCATCCTGAAGGCGTAAACATTGTGAACAAGGCGCTATAAGTAGGAGGCTGTCAGGAAAGTTGAAGGATCTTTCAATCTTGAGCTGGACCTTTGTCAAGTGCTTAGTCTGTACCTTGGTGGTTACATGTCTGGTTGGTTTGGCATAACTGGGTATTTTTGTATGCATTCATAAGTTCATTCTAAAGGAGAAGCTGATCAAAAGTGTTACAGAACAGTAGAAAATCAGAAGGTTTCTAGGAAGATCTTTTTTCTATTAATAAAGATGATCTTGACCCATATTCTCTCTTTTTTGTGATAGAGAACTTCCCTAGTAATAATAATTTTGGGGCTGTTCAAGAGGATCAGAAGAGGCAGAACTTTAGTCTGTTTGCCCATAAAAAACTCCTAGTTGAGGGGTGAGTAAAGTGGTTAAGATAACCTTGAGATCTGGGATATTATTTTACTGAAGATTATCATGCAAACGGCCTCCTAGATGATGAAACTGCTTTTGGTAGACCATACATTGCTGTGAACTATGCTTTCATCTAGTTGTAAATTTCTAATAATGATTGGGGGCATGATGAGTCCCTTTTGGAGTTGTCAGATAATTCAATTTTGTCCTTTTCATAGAACTAGTATATCTGAGGATATCACCTCAACCCAGCCAGTCCCTGGCTTTGACCCAGGACACACCTTGGTGTCCTTCCAGGAGCAGAAGCACCACAGGGATTTTCAAATCCAGCAACCAAATTTCAAATTGCAAATGCAAGCTACTAATGAATTCAAAAAATAATTGTGATATCTAGAATCTAAATTGAATATATATAAAGTAAACTTTGGTAAAGAAAACCTAATTGAGAAGTTCTATGCTGACTAAAACCAAGAGAAAATACAACTTTTATACCCATGTTTAGACATGAAACTTAAATAAAATGTAAAGATTTCTAAAACTGGATCTAGTAGCATACTACACACTTTGAATTACTAAAATAGAACTCACAATACTATTCAGAGATAAAGCAAGTAAAATCAATATCCAAAAATAACTAAAAATTATAATTAATATATAAAAACTAACAATAAACTTTACTTTATTTTCTGATGGACACATTATACCATATCCAACCAGCCCCTGAAAGATGGCTCAGCACAGCCTGGCCAACAGAACACACCAGAGGGTCAAGTAATAGAACCAATATTTTGAACATTAGCTTTAAACTTGAGACACAAGCCTCTCAAGATATTACTGATAGTCAACCTCCTCTCACATTTCAAGTCAGATATAGCAGCTTAAACCACATACAAAAGCCAATCTTAATGCCAGATAGCAAGCTGACCAACACCAAGATCATCAGAAATAATGGGGTTTCATATGGCTTTCACTGTTTACCCAGTTGATAATTGGCCTTTTAAAATAGACCCCAGAGTTTTTGGTGCATGACCCAGGGTATTTGATACATCCTATGAGCTCTTGGTCAAACCCAAAGATCCAAAATTACCTATTTCAAATTTGATAATTGATAATTATAATGCAATAAAGGAAGTGACTTTTTTCTATACCAAATTCTAAATTGTGTGTGTTGAGCCTGAAATTTAAATGTCACATATCCTTTCAAGGAAAAGGTGAAAGTTGTCAGAAAGTGAGTGTGAAGCAGACATCCAATGTATTTTCAATTAAATGTCTCTAAAAGAGTACTGCATACTAATTTAGTATACCATAATATATGTCTCTTGGCTCAATAGGGTGCATAGAGATACCAGCTAAATTTCAAAATCCTGATAGTAAACCAATAGCTCAAACTTATGCATCCTGAGCATAAGGATGCAATCAAGTAGTAGATGTCTATAGATTGCCATCTGGATTTTATCTCTGTCCAGTCAATGCTAGCAACAAAATTTAGCCTATCTGCTTCCTAATTACTTGCATATAAAACTATGTGTGATTTAGACTTATTGTGAAACATATTGGGTTCTTCTCTGTACACCCAAAACACCAAAGAGAATATCAAAGATTGTCACACTTGTGCTAAACCCTATCTTTCCCTAAAGAGAAAGGGAATTTCCAATTTTTCTACAATGATGAATCTTTGTTTTTTATTGATTAGATTGAGACATAGATGGGTCAAGAAGTAATCCAGGGATGATGTACCACATTGCTCTTCTGTCAGATCCTAGACCTAATTTATTATAGTGTTGCTTGATTCACATAGACTAGATCAGTACCAGATAATAAAAGGTTCTCGTAACAGTGAAACCTTGCTCAGTATTCTCCAGGTTGTCAGGGAACATATAAGGATCAGCAACTGTGGCATCACTAACATTGTAGTACTTGATAATTTTGGATTGCATAAGGTGGATTTTGTTGCAACCAAGATTGACTTCCTGCCTGCCAATGTATATTACAATACACAAATAGAGCTCATAAAGGCGCTCCATGATGGATCTAATAACATTGGTCATTTACCAGCCAGTGTCAAAATACAGGCAATAACTCTTAATTAGGTGTGTAATCAATTCCAAGCGCTAATCCCTCAATTAGATATTTGAAGCTCACATCATATTTAAATTCTGCCATAATGCCACTCCCTGGTGGATTAATAGTTTTCCTTTCTGGTATATTAACTACCATCTTTCAAATAAAGCTATATATAATTCCTATTTTTTATTCTTTCCATTAGACTTCTGTCTTCCCCAATCTCAATAATGAACTATACTTGGTTCAGTTACAACAGTAGTAGCAGCAGTAGGTTTGATTAATGACCTATCTTTAAGTAAATTACCCCAAGAAAGGAAAAAGTGTTGGCAGTATGGCTACACCTCACCAAGAGACCTTCCTGACCATCCCTAATGGGTAAATTACAGAAGATTACATTTTTACCAAGACTAACTAGTGATGGCCAGAGTTTACAATTGATTTTGTCTGAGACAACACAATGTCAGTGTCACACCATTACAATTGAATGTGTCACAAAAAAATGTTGAACCTACAGTTGGAACCTTTCACAGGTGTCATGAAAGGCACCAACATTTTAAGTTGAGTACACTTCACAGAAAACTGCCTCAGTATTTGCCAAGTACCTGAACCCATGTGGATGACCACAGCATCAGGGCACTTCACTGGGCCTGTTGCTTGATGGTTTATCACTTGGGCCAGCCAATAACTTGAAGTCACTTGGGCTGCGTTCAGAGATGCAACCAAGTCCCACTACAGCAAGAATTTTCCACCCATTGTAATCAAAACACCCCTGCTTACAATAAAATAAACAGAAAGTGTCCCTGAGTACCTTGCTGCCTGGCAACAGGCACTTGCTGCTCCAGAAGCCATTGAAAACAGAAATACAATACTCTTCATACTCATCATCAATGGATTAAAATCATATATCTGTAAATGAGTGCCTGAAGGGTGCTGCACCTCAATTGTCAACTGCTATAAGGCCACCTTGGAGGTAGATAATCAAGCTACAATGGGGCTTTAAAGATCTAAAAATGCACTCACAAAACCTTGCCCTGCACCTGGGAGTGCTTACAGCCAATTAGGTTGTTGCCAGCCCCACCAAAAAGTTAACAACAACAAGCACCCTCAAGAGGGAATATTGCAGTTGGTACAGATTGAGGGTTTGAAAAAGCCTAGGGGTTGCAGAAAAAAAGGCTCTACAACCTCATTTAATTTTCAGCCTCAATTTCTCCTTACAAAAGCCCCCTGCAATTACAATGTTCATGATTTCAAACCCCTGTATATGTTCTAGATACACAGCAAAACCCTGTTTCCCAAGCTAGTTATACATAAAATAAAATCATTTACTTGGCTTACATATTTTGCTTCCATGGAAACATCCACAAGCTCCTGGTAGACACCAGAGCTGGCCACACCAATTTAAATCAAGAATTTCTTATCCTCAACAATTAGAGGGTGTGCCCAGTCAATTTAAAGCAGTGCACGTAGCAGACTCCAGAGGAGTGGACATTGCTCATGAAACAGTATCCTTCTCAGTAAGAATAGGAAACATCCAAGTTAGACTCTCCGGACCCATCATGAGTGGTATCAGTCACAAATTTATTGAAGGTCTAGACTAGTTACACCACAACTGCCATTACATTGGCTGAAACCCCTCTGTAATTACTCTCAGAAGTAATGGTACTGGCTTCAAAGTCTACCAAGTTGAGATGAACAAGTTGTTATACAACACTGTCTTTGTATGTATTACATAACATGGACCCTATGAGTTTAAATAAAGAAAGCTGGACTTTAATCACTGTTTGGTAGAAGTAATCCAGGCTGAACCCCTTTCAGCTCTCCCTCATAATAACCCACCAGAAGCCCTACAGGAATTGCTCAACAAGTTTAAGGATGTAATCAGAAAAATGCTGGATTGTTTACCTCCACACCAAGAGATCCAGCATGCTGTCCAATTACAAGAGCTGCTACCAAAGTCGCAATCATTATTTTTTCTAACAACCAATTAGGATGAAAACCTCTAGCAATAACTTGTGGACGCTTTAGACAAAGGCTTTATCTGCCCCTCATTATCTCTTTACAGAGCCATGGTCTTCTTTGTGGACAAAAAGGACAGGCCACTCTGTCTGGTCACAGACTACCACATCCTAAAAAAGGCACAGTAAAGAACAAATACCCCTTAATTATTATTGACAGATTGTTTGATACACTCACAGGTGCCAAAGCCTTTAGCAATATTGACCTCACCACAGGGTACAACCAAGTCAGAATTTCCCCTGAGGACAAGATAAAAACTGCCTTTTAAACACACTATCAGTTGTTTGAGTTTTGTGTCATGAATTTGGGATGACCAACACACCATTCATCTTTTCAATGCTCATGGATAAGGCCTTCAAGAATCTGGTTCAAGTGTGTTTTTATGTACCTGTATGAAATTATTGTATTCATCCAGGATTTAATCACCTATTCCCATCATATCTATACCATCCTTAACACTTTTTGAAAACATCAGTTAAAGGCTAAACCATCCAAATGCAAGTTTCTGCAGTCAGAACTACTGTTCCTGGGACATAACATCTCCATCAAGGGAGTCAAACCCAGCCTAGATAAGATCAAATCAATCATCAGTATGCCGCCTCTCCACAATGTTGGCCAGGTGTACACTTTCCTGAGAATGGTGGTGTATGTAAACAAGCTCATCCCTAAATGTGATAAACTAATTGGCCCCTTTATCAAGTTACTCAATACCAAACAACAATTCCAATAGACCCCATTGTGGGATCAAGCCTTTGAGAAGCTCAATAAGCGCCTCACAATGGCACTGCTCCTCTAATTTCCCAAAAGAAACCATAAGTATAAACTTAAAACCAACACCTCATATAAAACCATATGGTGTGTGCTGTGGGTAGAAAATGATGAAGGTGTATTAGTTCTAGTATTCTAAAAGTCCAGGAAATTCACTTACACAGAAAAACACTACCCTATTAACTATAAGGAGATAGCTGCAATTATTTTGTGTTGAGAAGTGGTGTTTCTACCTGAAAGGTGCTATATTCTCACCCTGAGTCCTCAAATATTATAAGTCCCACCAATACTTCAACACACAGTCACATTTGGCCTAACTTCAGGCAGGATGGGTGGAATGTCTGTCCCCCTATCAACTCTGTATTGAGTATAGGCCTGGAAAGAATTTGGACATGGCTGACACTCTTTCCAGATCTGTCAGGGACTCACTTGATAGGAAACAGTTTCCCTACCTGGTGGGCCAAAGCCCCTAAGTTGAGCCCAGCTATTACTGATTCAATAGGTACCGTGATCATGGCAAGATGACCTAAGTGGCCCAGATAGGCAAATCTTCCTATCATAGAGCTGAAGCAACCTAGAAGGTAGTATCTCACTACATAGGTTAACAGGTAGAATGAAGCATTGGGTCTAACCAGCAAAGGTTCAGTTGGAAGAGGAGTGGAAGAACAACCATAGTGGAATTTGCATCCCAAGTGACCAGAGGGGTATTTAAACCAACCATGAGCAAGAGACTCCTTCTGGTGAGCATTGTCTGTGGATTAATTGTGCCAGTCCGTAGTTGGAGTGGGATTATCCAAGGCTAGCACCACAGGCAAGAAGGAAGCTAGAAACCAGAACAAGAATAAAATTCCTTTCATGGTTTCAAAATAAGAATCAAAGAGATAGGTGTGGACAGAGATAGAATAGAAATAATTCTTTATTGTTGGAACAATTGAAAATCATGAAAGAAAAGTTTCTTAAATACATTGGTATTCAGCCACAAACAAAATGAGAGAGAAATTGAAAATGAGAGGGTTAAAATTCAAGTTTCCTGAAATGAGTGGCTGGGGATATTCTTATTACCATTGGTATGTAGCTGGATCCTAATAATATGTAATATCTTTAAATGCAATGAGAGATTGATCATCTGTGCCACAAGAATAAACAAAATTAAGCGGTGCTTAACATTATTGTTACTCTCACACAAGTATGGAGCCTGGCCCAAATGTAGAGCGGGTGATATAGAGAGCGGCAACAATGTAAAAAGCAACCAATTATCTTTTTAACGGTAAGTGATGTGTTTAAGTGAATTTTTAACGCTTGCAGAAGAAGACCTGAGGTTGGAAACCAAAGTTGAATGACTTGAATCAATATATATAGGTAGTTTAAGTTGAGATTCAGACTTTGAACTAACTGTTGACTTCATTTTAGGGTTCTGGGTTTGATCCCTGTTCTGGTGGATGTTTGACAATGATTTAATAACCCAATACTTTGTTGACTTCTAACTTGATTGGAGATCTTAATTTTGTACTTTCATGAATAAAAGAAAATTTGTTGTAGTCAGGGAAGAATTCCCTGACAAGATCATATGTGGCATCAATCACTGTCAGGAATATTCCTGACATAAATCAAATTCTTACTAGAGGACAATGTTGGAAAATAATATAAAGTTTTTTGGCACCAGAGTTCAAATTTGATGAGGACTTCCCCCTTTAATTGAGGGAAATAAAAAATCAAAAGGAGGAAAAATCAGAACCTAATGCCCGCTGGAATAATTTATCATCCAGACAGGCGCCCAATGCGACTGCGCAGGAGCCTGCCACACCCACCAGCACCCTCCACCAGCCTCCCAGCACCCAGCCAGCCAACAGCGGGCCTCCTGCTGACCCTCCGCTTGCCTGCCAACCCCCCAGCGCCCAGCCAGCCCCCCTGCCAGCCACCCGCTTGCCCACCCAGTTGCCAGCAGGCCCGCTGCCAGCCCCCAGCCCACCCACTTGCTCCCCGGGTCCCAGTTGGCTGCCAGCCACCTACCCGGGCCCCAGGACTCATTCCACAGCCAACTAGAATTCCCCATAAAATGCAACCAATCAGAAAAGTCCCTGGTTGCAGGGGAACAATCCCAGAACAATTCCTGCCCTTTTTCTGAATGAAAAATCTAGGGTTCAAGAAGCCAAAATTTATTCCTACCATTCAGAAAAAGGAGGAATTCAAGTTTCAAATTCCAAAACCTATCTGGCCCAACCAAAGGAAGTCCAATTCAAGTTTCAGATGTGAGCAACAATTCTACCCATGACCAATGGGACTCTGAGTCACAGATCATAGGTTTGAGTCCAGACTCCAGCCAGACCATGCCCCCCAAAGCAAAAATAGATTATGAAAGTTCCATGAGTCTTCACCATCATCTGACTCCATGCCCAGGAAAAATCATTGGCTCCAGGCAAGAATGGCCAAACCCCCAACAGAATTGGCAAGGAACACAAATTTTGGGCTGCCACCATCTCAAACCCTGATTCCCAATCACATTTTCCAAACTTGTGGGTTCTCCAATCCCTTGTTTGCTCCCACTTAAAAACTTTGCACAGTGAATCACTATAAATAAAGGACCCTCTTCAGTAATAGATTGTGCTATTATTGAGTTTAATACCCTCAATAAAGCTAAATCTTACTTAAAACTTAAGTCAACTTTAACTAGTTAGTACCCGCCAACTTCCTCTAATCCAAGGAAGATGAACCATCTCATCTTCACAGCTGTGCTTACAGCTTGCCTTGGGATTGGAGGCTATCAACAGGGATCAGAGTTCTTTGGATCCTCACCAGAAGGGCTAGGTCATGATCCCCACTATGACCCTGGACAACTCAACTCCTCCCACTCTGGTTCCTGGCCTCCCCTGATGTCCCTGCATTCCTCGCTGTCCATTGCAGTGTACACCTCCATGTACTATGTGTTAATGTACTTTGCCAGGAGCTTTGGAAGATACAACATCCATGCTAAGGTCTTCCGTTGGTTGATGACCATCTACCCAATAATCACCACCCTGACTGGTTTCCAATTTGCCAACCTCCTGCCATACCTGCTGCAAGTAGTACCTACTGTAACTGGGTATTACAATCACAGAGGACAACAGGCTAGACCCTGACCTCTCCCATGTTATACTTACGCACTGATTTTACTCAATATGAGAGTCTCAACTCAGCAACTATCTCCAAGATAAAGGAAAATGGTAGTTGGTTCACAAATGCTGGTAACATCTGCTAATGGGAAGGGACAGAGAAAAAGACAATGTATGTTCCATCACAGCAGCATATATAATCCCGCATTATCACTTCTATCCTTGTAGGACATATCTGATGCTGCACAAACCTGTTTGAAGTTATGAAGCGCAAGGTCTGGTAGTCACTAATGCATCAGGATATTCTGGATCTCCTAGAAACATGTGTATTATTTGAGAAGAATACTCTAAACTTGCCTGCCAAAGTCAGTGTTGCCCATCAAGGCCATGGAGCCCTTGAACATTGGGCCTTTGACATTGTAGGGCCCCTTCCTGAAGATAATTTAGAAAATAAGTACATTATCAATATCATTGACTACAACACACACTGTCTTTATCTTGGGCAATCACTAACCACACTGCCATCACCATCATCTTCTTCATTGACAAATATATTGTGGCATGTTTTAGCTATCCTAAGCAACTCATTACAGATGGAGAGTTGGAGCTTGTGGATAATTTTGATAAGGAGCAACTTTTGGAGAAGCTTTGAATATGAAATTAAGAGGAAGAGAATTATATTTTATTGGTTAATACTTTAGACTTATATAGCTTTTCCTGTGGCAGGGATTTAAGTCAGATCTAACATAGGGGCTGGCCATGTGCAGGATGGGTTCAAGTTGCTGGATACTTGGTCAGTCATGTAATATTGATTTGTTGCCATTTCTGGTATGTTGAACTGTATATTGGAAAGGCACCAAATTGGGTGATGACTGGATGTTAATTGGGCTGGTAGTAGCCAGAATATCCATACATCCAGCTCCTCAACATACCCTCCCTTGGGGTTACTCTGATACATCAGGAGGGGGCTTTTGTCTTGACAGCTGCCACCTGATGTTCCTGGTGTTGTTTGCTGGTTGGTAGCAGCCAAGTCAAGTGTTTTCCCTTTGCTGAGGCAAAGGTGAGATCTATAGTACTTTTTAATGACAGGGTCTTTGGCACCATGGAACTTAATCAGGTAGGTGTTTCTGTCTGGTCTGTATTTGATGACTCTTCCGGCCCCTGTGTCTGGATCAAGATTATTTTCTGTTTCCAGCCAGGACCCAGACAGGGGGATATGGGGGTAGTTACTTTTTGAGACGTTACCTTTTGTGCTTTGAGTCTTTTGGTTTCTGCTATTTTAGCTTTGAGGCGTATGTGTTGTAGTCCTGGTGCTTGTTCTACTGTGAGGGTTTTCCTGCGGGAATTTTAACATTGATTGCTTGTTGTGGGTAACTATTTCTGGTTTGTATCTGTATGTTCGTTCAAACAGTGAGTTGACTATCTCTTGATTGGTGTGTACTCAAGATACTAATAGTTCATTTTTTACATGTATTGGCCATGTGTACTTGGCTTTACCATCCAGTATTTTCTTGGGGGTTTTGATGAGACTACTGTTTAGGCGTTCAACTCTGCTGTTGGCCTGTGGCCTGTGGGGAACAGTTATGGAATGTTTGATGTTTTTACTTTTATATTGTTGTTTACTATGTGATCTGATAGCTCTGTTGCTCCATCAGTTATGATGTAGTCTGGGTGCTGTGGTTAGCTATTATTGCCTTTTTAAAAGGGAGTTTATTGTTTCTGCCTTGTGATTCTTTGTTGCCCAGCAGATAGGCCAGTGTATAACAAAGTCAATGGCTATAATTGGAAAAAAATTTGCTTTAGTTTCTGGGAAGGGTCACACTACGTCCAGCCAAAAAACCTTGAATGGTCCATGGTCTGGTACTGGGTTAAGTGTTGGCTGCAGGAGCCTTGGTGCTGGTGTATTTCTCCCACAATGTGCACTTTTTCAGAACAATGATTATGTCTTGCTTAAAGTTAGGCAACCATACCATCTCTTTTAAAATTGAAGCTATATTTTGTTAGCTTTTGTGTGCTCTATTAGATGGTGATGTATTAAGATAGTGTCAACTCTTTGTGCAAGTGGGATGTAGGGAACATGTTTGTCTTTAAAAATGCAGTATACTGTGCCCATTTGATATGTCTGAATGTTTTTCATTCCTTAGTAATGTATCATGGGTTAAATGATGTGTGAAGGGGTCTTTCCCTTTTGTCTTTCACTCAGTGTTATATAGTTTGGGCCAGTCAGGGTCCAGGTGGTCAGGATGATCCTCTCCTAGCTGAAATAGCCTAGAGAGAGCATCATCTGTGACCAGCTCTGCCCCCTTTTGTACTGGATGTCCAAATTGAGCTGTTCCAGAAGGGACATCCATTTGTCTTGGTGTTGTGCAAGTATGTTCTGAGTTTTAAAATAGATTAAGGATTTATGGTCAGTTAGTACTCAGACGTTTAAATATCCTTCTAGATAACATCTTCATTTCTTGCATGCATGGTATATTGCTAGCAATTCCTTATTGTGTATGGGGTACCTCTGCTCAGTGTTGGTTATCTTTCTACTTTTTTAACATTCTGGAAGGAAGTCTTGCTGCCCTGGCTGGAAGATGTGTAGTACTGCACTAATGACAGTGTCACTGGCATCTGACTCAAGCTTGTAGCACCTGTTGTTACTAGTGTATTGCAAGATTGGTGCTTCAAATAGATTTTGTTTAAATAGTTAGAAATTCTTGTTGCATTCTGGTGTCCAGATGAATTTCTTTTTGGCATTATCATTGGTTGAGTCATTGATTGATGTGGTGAGTTTTCTACAGTCTTTGATGTATTTCCTTAGGTAAGCTACCATTCCAAGAAAGCATCTAACTTATGTTAACGGAGGTGGGGTGTTGCATGTTATTTATAGCTTTTATTTTATCTGGATCTGATTTGATGCCACTGTCAGAGACAATGTGACCCAAGAAAAAGAGTTCATTTTCCATAAATTGGCACTTGCCAGGCTCTGCATAGAGTTTGTGCTTTGCAAGTTGATTGAGTGTCTTGCAGACATGTGTGAGGTGTTCCTCTTTGGTTTTTGAGAATATGGTGGTATTGTCAAGGTAGCATAATGTATTGGAGAGACCGTTTAGTGCTTGGTTCATCATAGTGAGAAAAGTTGTGGGAGTGTTGGTCATCCCAAAGTTCATTACTCTACATTCAAAGGATCCAAATTGTGTACAGAACGCAGTTTTTGGTATGTCCTTTTCCTTTACTTCAACTTGGTTATAACCTGAGGTGAGGTCAATTTTGGAGAAAAATTTGGCTTCGGAGAGTCTTGCAAACAGATCCTCTATGAGTGGGAGGGGATATTTATTCTTTACTATTCTTGCATTTAGTGCTCTGTAGTCTGTTACTAGACAAGTCAGCCTTCCTTTTTCTTTATGAAAAACACTGCTGCCCCCCATGAGGATTCTGATGGGCAAATGAAGCCTTTATCTAGGTTATCCTCAATGTGACTTTTGAGGGTTTGTGTCTCCATGGGGGAGAGTCTGTAGAGGGGTGCAGGTTTGGGCATGGCCTTGCATAGGTCAATACCATGTTTGACCTCCCATTTGGGTGGTAACTATGTGATCTCTTCCTTGAATACATGATTGTATTTGTTTAGGAGTGCCGCAAGTTCTGGGAATTGGATTTTGGTTGTTTCATATTATTGAATTCAGTGTACCTCATTATGTGGAGGGTACTATCTTTAGTTATACGTTCTGAGTTGTCTTGGTTTATGACCTGGACAAATACTGTGTCTCTTAGAATGAGGTTGTTGAGTTCTTTGAGGATATTAAAATTGACTCCATTGCGTTTGGTGGTCATGGTTTTTGTTTTCCAACATATGCTGGGGTTCACTCAGGTGAACCAGTCCATGCCTGCTACAATGTCATAGTTTATGTTGTTCATAAAAAGTCCTTTGATGGACGTTTGTATGCCTTGGAGGTCAATTCTGAAGGGAGTTGTTTTGCCTTCAAGTAGAACCTTTGATTTGTCTGCCATTCTGGCGCATTTGAAGTTTGATTTGACAACTGGTATTTTGTATTTGGTTATAAATGGTTTGCTAATCATGGTGTGTTGTGCAGCAGAGTCAAATAAAATTTTATGTGTATGTAGATTTGTAAGTGCATGGGTAGACAAGAAGTTGTGAGTGATCTTTAATTTTTACGTTCATAAAATGGAGGATTGTGGAACACGTGGGATGCGAGTAGCAAAGTTTGTGCCTTGGTATAATTTCTTGTCGTATTGGGGGGAGACCAGGGCACTTCATCCTGTTCCCGCTCCTCTTTCCCTCGTTCCTCTGTTTCTAAGACCTTCAAAGTCAGAGAATGGGGTCAGATTCATAGTGGGTTGCTGTTTCAGCATTGTTTACTTTAGTGGCGTCCTCTTTCTTGGAACAGGAGCGGTCTTTGCTTTGGCTGTGATTGCCATTGCTGCAATTGGAGCTGCCGTTGCTATGATTGGTGTTTTAAGTGTTTGTTTCCATTGGAGTTTTCTTCTGCCATTGTTGTTTTATGGAACAATTGCCATTGTGAGGCATATTCCATGTTTGCGCGTTTTTCCGTGTGCTTGGCTTCTGCAATGAGTGCAGGCATGGAGGTATTAGCCTCTGGGCGGATGAGGGTGCAGCAACAGAGGATTTCATTCTGTTGATGAATGAGGTCAGGTATGGCCGTTTTCAGCTTGGTGCTGCCTTGGATTTTGCGGTGTATTTCCTCAAATTCATTGGCGTAAGCTGTGATAGTGGTCTTCTGAGGAAGATTGCTGAGCTGTATTGCAATGTCTTGGAGGGATTTGGTGACACGGAAATTGGCGTTATGTCCACTTTGAACTCTTCCCAGGTTGTCGGTCTGGTCGTCAGTTTGTGAGCGACCCAGGTGGCAAACTAGTTAGCTGCGGCCTTGTACAAGCAGCTTGCTGGCTTCCTGGACCCATTTTTTGTTGGGAATGTGGCTGATGCAAAGTTTAGTGACTGAGTGGTCTATCCAGTTAATGACATTTTCCTTGTTTTTACCAAAGAACTTGTCAATACCAATGTACTTGGTGTTGGTAACTTTGCCTGTGATAGGTGGTTGTGTGTTTGTTTGTGGTTGGAGAGAGTGACTGTATTGAATTATCTTGACATATGCTTTGGGCATGACCAGTCCTTCAAATACAGTGCATCCACTAGGTATATCTTCATCAATGTTGTGGGCACAGTAGTATGTTTTCCAGATCTCCTGGGATGTAGCCTGGTTTAGTACATGAGCAAATGTGGGTGGGTTTTGATCAGTCATTTTCTCTTTCATGGGCATGGTCAAAAAACTGTAGCTGCTACCAGTGATAAGGGGAAATCTTTGGGAAAGCTTTGAATATGAAATTAAGAAGAGAAGTAATTTTTATTGGTTAATACTTTAGACTTATATAGCTAGTGCTGTAGCAGGATCTAAGTCATATCAAAGATAAGGATAGTCATGTGCAGAATGGATTTGTGTTGTTGAATACTTGGACAGTCATGTGATATTGGTTTGTTGCCATTTCTAGTATGTTGAACTGTATATTGAAAAGGCACCAAATTGGACAATGACTGGATGTTAAGTGAGTTGGCAGGTAGCCAGAATACTTGTACATCCAGCTCTTTGACAATTTCATGAAAGTGTTGCAACATCTTTAATTACTCTCTCTCATTATAATAATTCCCCAAGTGATTCTCCAACTAATCACTAAGTCAGTGGCACTCTTATCAATTGCCCATCTATTACAGGGATCAAACATTTTGAGTCCTAAGAGGAACACTATTTGGACAAACCTCATGACTTCCATGACATCCATGGATAGTATGTGGCTTCTCATGATACTATATAATACTCTAAACTGATATCAAATAAAGGATTATTCTCTTATTAATTTTCCCCTTTATCTTGTTCATTATACTTCCAAGAAGTATATACTCAACAAAAGCACATTGTGTGAAGAATGTCATGAAACAGATAATCACCATGTCATACCACCCACAAGCCAATGGGCAAGTGGAACAAATAAATAGTTTACTGGTCCATTTAATTGAAAAAATATCCCAGTATTTTCCAAATACCACTTTAAAGGAATATCTACCAATCACATTACTTATCCTACAGGCCAGGATCAACTACAGCACAGGTTTCAGCCCCAGAACACTATTCTTTGGTACCTTCAATGGTGTAATGAGGCTGATCCAGGGCAATTTAAAATCAACTGTTACAGACATGCCACCCCTCAAAGTCATCACTTTGTTAACACAGCGTTGTGCTAAGGCCTGCAACATTGAACAAGAACAAATTAAGAGGGAGACAAGATACCAGGAGGCACAGTATGCTGTAGGTGATTCTGTATATACCCTTGATCCCAACTCTTCAAAACTTGAGCCCAAACACCATGGGCCCTTCAGTGTATCAGCTGCATACAACAACCACACCTACCATCTTGAAGATGCCTAAGATAATACTAAGAAGCTCCAACACAACTAATTGCACTCCTGCTGTGCTGTACCTGCCCAGATGGATTTCATATATAACTTACTGGATCTTTTGCAGACTCTGATCCTGGTGCTGGACAAAAAATAGGGTTCAAGCAGGGTGTTGAAAACAAGATTGCCTCTCTGCCTGCCAATGTATCTCATAGTTCACAGTCTCACAGTAGGTTCCATCATGCTGGGAATTATCTGGCCAAGTAGTAAGGCTCAAAAAGTCTGCAAACCTTTAACAAAATTGACCAAATTAACGGATTTGAATCAAACAGTTGATCAAAAATGGGTTATGGCTGCTCCAGTCTGCCATCTGAAACCAATTCTTTCTTGCAAATTGATGTCAATAAATTGACATAATTTGAGGATTACCTAATATGAGCTTGTTAATCAGCTGGTTGTCAGAAATTGGTCACTCAAGGGTTCTTTGCAACTTGGACCAGATACTTACTTGACAATGTAGAAGGAATAGGATCCCAGGATCCAGGTGGTATTGCTTAGTCAATTTTTGATATATATTGAATAATTTTCACTGTTTCAACTCTAAGAGTTGAGTCCCCTAAATTTACTCAATAAAAATCAAATATCCCTTGGTCTAATTTGCTTTTAAAAATGCATCCTGTAGTTCAATTGTTGCACTACATTCCCTACAATCTTATTCTAGGCCGGATCATTACTGGAAGATGGGGCCCTGCAGTTGGAACTTTGTTGTTGGCACCTCCCAATGTTAATTCAATGCCTGCCAATCTTGGAGTGGTTCCCTCTGTCTTGTAAAATGAAAATTGTTCTGCATCTTAGTGTCCAGAATTTTATTATGAAGATTCTCTGATGCTTTCACAAACTATTTATCTTGGGCTACTTTGGTTAGGATTAATTATTTTACTTAATCCTAATATCTCATTTGGAAATTTCACAAAACAGTATTTGAAGCTGTGTTGATGGTTAATCATTAACTCTATGTGGATTTGGGTGGTAATTTCCCACCACTTAGAGACAGCTTCTTACTTTCCCAAAATTTCTGTCACACACAGAGGGTACTCATAAAGGCGCCTCATGATGTATCTAATGACATTGGGCATTTCACTGTCAGTATCTAAATGCAGACAATATCTACTAACTAAGTGAATAACCAATTCCCAAGAGCCAATCACTTTATTAGATATTTGGTACTCATACAATACTTGGATCCTGCCACAATGTCAGCCCCTGGTGGATTAGTGACTCTCTCTTCTGGTACATTAAATGTTGCTTTCCAAATAAGGCTACATCTTACTAATATTTCTTGTTATTTATATTAAACTATTACATTTCCCAATATCAATAATGAACTATAATAGGTTCATTTGCAACAGTTGTCTGCCATAAGCTCTTGGTATTGAGCGTTAAAAGGGAAAGATCACTATTTCTTGCAAGAACTATTATAAAATGCAATAAAATCTTAATAAATATATAATATACTTATGTTTTTGTGATTTTTATGAGTTAGATTTTATTGAAATTGCTGATCAATATTTGAATGACCTGGTTAAAAAGCTGGATTTGTAAATTTTTATCCACTATTCCCTAAATAAAGTTTACTGGCAGGCTGTGGATACTACTCTTTCATTTTGTTGTTTTGTTTTAGTCAAAATAAAGTGAGAATACACGATCTTTGGGGTCTTTGCTGTGAATGAAACTTTTGTGTTTTTTCTATTTGATGCTTATGTTTTATAAATATTCCTCTTTTATATTAATAATATACATCTTGGTGCTGTTTGGAATATGAAATATCCCTGCCCAAGTCTGATTTTTCTGCTGGGTATATTTGACTTTGAGCATGGCTATGTTTTTATTGGTGTTTGTGTGCTTGGTGTATCACATTAAACTTATCAACAGCTTTTTGTCACCTTTCAACTCTTAAAAAATTTGTGCTGTTTATGTTCTTTATATAAAGCTTCAGTTTAAAATGATCTGGCTTTGATCTCCCCATCTTCACAGCTGTGAAAAGTATGGTGCATAATGAGAGGCTTCCAAGAAATATTAGAGGGATAGGATAGACCAAATTGCTTATACACAGTATTTATCATGTCTTTAAAATATTTCTATGACTTGGCTGAAATCCATTCAGATTTCTTAGATTTGAAAATGAAAGAGAGCTTAGTCCAGTGCTATGAAGACCCAGAAACTTCATAATAAGAGGATATGTTGTTTTAACTGTGCTATTTTAGCAGAGTTAAAAAATTGGAAAAATAATATGTAACTAGATGATGGCTTTTTATAATAAAAAACTATATAGTAGTTATTGTGAATTTTGGAGGAAGCGGGTATCTTGATTTAAGAGGTACTATAATAGAAAAATATTGGTTATACTTTATATATTAGAAATATTAAGCCAGTATGTCTCAGCTTTCATACTTGGCTTTGATATGCCTTGGTTACAAGGCTTAGGTGATGCAAGGAACTATGTTTGGTCATCTCAACTCAATTCTCATAATAATATTAAATTGATGAATATATTAGAAGACAATGCAGCTCTGATGACTCATGATAGTAAAAAAATGTACAACTAAAAGCTAAATCTGATGCAAGCTTCACATTTTTAAATGAAAGAGTTTTAATCCAATTATGAAATTAATTGAGGAAACAAGTTTAAATTACCTTGATTTGATTTCAGGTGACGTTTTGAGTTTAATTTTAAGTTTGAAAATGATAGATCAATGCAAACCTGTGCAAATCTTTATAGATTTCACTTTAATGCTTAAGAATGAAATAACTGAGAGCAACAGTGATGTTTTCAGTCAATAAGAAAAAGATTGGAGCTTCTTTCAAACATCAAACCAATCTCAAACAGCAGTCTGCTATTAGAGTAAAGTGATATGCTACATTATTCAAAGAAAGACAATGAGGGCATAGTAATCAAATTTTTAATTTTTTGAGAACAAGGAGACAAAATTGGGAGGACAGCTATATTACCTTGGCACTGGTGGTTGTGTAGCAGAAGATGGTGATAAAAGTTGTTGATAAGAAAATGAGTTGTAGAAGAAAATTTGAAGAAGAACCCACAGAAGCTGGCATATAGAGCACAGGCCAGGGGGCCACAAAGGAGTCAACAGCAATCTTGACCATGAAAGAGGCTAATTTCTCAAGGACAAGGGGAAACAGCCCCAGATGAGCAAGCATTTTTTTGGGAAAACTTTCTTTATTCAAGGGTAAATAAGCTATCTAGAAACAAGTTTCTAGAGGGGAGAGAGGAAAGTTTTAAGGGGATTTATGATGGGACAAGGGGGATTTTGTGGCTACTGATTGTTTGGATCAAATATTTTCTGCAGTTAAAGGACAAGCATTGGAATTTGATTCAATGACATCATAATTTGAAAAACAATTGGTGACCAGCAGGTCAAGCAGCTATGCTCTTTTGATAACAAGTAACATGTGACTAATTTATTGTAGTTAATTGACAAGAGCAAGAGCAGATCCAGAATTTGGAGAGGTATCTGGACAACTCTAGCTTTAACTCATTTTTTATCTATGACATCATTTGAAGTTGCCTAGAGTTTCCAGAGGTTTAGCAGCTTTTTGACAACAGTTTTCAGTGTGGCAAGGGTGTGTAATTTCTTCCATTTGTCTTTCTACTGTAATATCTGCAGCCAAATACATGAAAAATAAATGCAAAATAGATCCTTAGCCCCCAAGCATGCATTCAGAAATTCAATCAGATTTCTTAGCTACACCAAATGGTATTCACTCCACACTTTCATGCCTTGCTTCTATGCTCTATAATCTAAGCAATGAATTGGAGGGCATCTTTAATTCCCAAGCCTTTCTTGTTTGCTTGCAGGCTGAAGACTGCTGAAATCCTTGGAAGATACAGTTAGCTGTTTATCATGTCAAAACAGCAGGCTTGACCTGCCAGCAAGGTTCTGAGTAAGCAGGTTTGTGACCCACAATCTGATTACCCAGTCACTTGAAGCCAAGCTAGGAAGTTGACTCAAATTCCCAAATCCAGCAACATGAACAAATGATGATCCCTTACAGTGGATACCTTGTTTTGGCGCTTGACTCATTACTAGGATCAAGCCACCCCTTCACCATCCAGCCATGCATATTCAACACAATAATGTTCCTCTTATAACTTGATTCACAATGACTATATAATCACTATCTCATAATAAAGATTATGATCTAGTTTCCAAATATTTTCCCCTTGTAACTCTGCTAAAACAGCACAGTTATAACATTGGTAGCAGAAGTAGATTTTCCATCCTACTTTAACCCTCAAAATTCTGCCTGTTGCCTGTACTCACTGAAGTCAACAAATACTCAATAGAATCATGTCTGGCCTCCTGCTGGAGTGGACACCATACCTGCCAGGTACTGAAATACCCAAAGGGTTTGTACTATACCAGAATATGCTTGTACCGGTACCTGTCTTCAATGCTCTGTCAGCGCAGGGGTTCTTCCAGGCACCTACCTTCTCATCCTGAGCTACAACTAAGGAAGGAGCCATGCCCAACTACGTGGCTCAACAACTTTGAAGTGATGCCTTGGAACCCTTTGCCGGGGCCAACGACAACAACACTGCAGCTTGGATTCAATATTGCCAAAGTAAACTGGCGCAGATGGAATGCCCACAACAATTCTGGATTGAAGATATATCTATCCAACTCACACACAATGCAGGCACTTGGTGCAACAAGTGGCACAAAGACCATGTCGTGAAAGATTGGGACACCTTCAAACAAAACTTCTTGGCACAGTTTGTACTGAAGGATACTGCCCTCATGATTATCTTACAAGTAAAGAATCTGACCCAAACAGGCACTATAAAGGAACTCACCTGTGCTTATGAGGAATTCTGCCTATGTGCCCCTTCAGATATGGCATTTGACACTCCAGCCACACACATCATGTATTACAATACCCTCAAGTCACACTGTAATGAGACACATCAACCTGGACTAAGTAACCAATCTACAAATCCTATATTTTGCAAGGCTGAGAAGGCAGAGCAAACATCCAACACCCTCCACAAGGCACAGACTGGGAAGAGAGAGAGACCCAAGGATTCTCACTCAAGCTGGGGCACCAGCTTGCCCACCTCCTGGAAACAACAGAACAACTCAAACCATAAGTCTGCAGGCTCAAATGGGCACAGAAACAAGAACAATGGGCAGTCAAACTGTACCCATTTCCGTATCACTGCCACTGCAAGACAATCACAGCATAGGTAAAAGCCTAGGGAGAGCATTAAGCAAGCCAAGCTCTCCCCACACCATTCCAACTTGCCCAACAATGAGTACCACCTCAAGGACATGGACCAATGCTCAATGATCCAAGTGCTCTTGGAAGATCCAGTACTTTACACCATTGCCAGACATCCCAATAAACTGATGTACTATCCTTTCTGCTTTTTCAGTTACACAGGCTCAGCACTCCTGGACTCAGGTGCCAACCAAACCCTAGTCAACAGCAGCTTTGTAGACAAGTTCGAGCTAGCTGCTAATCCTTTGCAGATTGAAAACTTGGTCCTAGCCAATGAACATCACATTGCTGTGACAAAGGAAACGGCCCCCTTCTCCATCATGCTAGAGAACCTGGACTCCGCTCATCCAGGGACCTGTCATTGACTTCCCCAAATTTGATATTGTACTGGGACTAGAATGTCTACAAAGGGATAATCCCCACTTAGACTGGACAACCTCAGTATTGACCATCAAGTGTGAAGGTGTCAATCACCAGATTTACCCTGGACTCAGTGGATCAACTCCTGTGGGATCATGTTTTTGTGCACATTACTGAAACCCTGGAAAAAAGTGAGAACCTCAAGGCAATTGATTGGGACTCCTTCTGATACAAGATCATACAGTTCAAAGATCACCAGGATACCTTCACACCTCAGGATTGCAAAATTGTGGCCTGTTATCCAGAAATCTTCAAGGAGGCGTTACCAGGACTACCACCTGAGAAACATATACAACACTCCATCCAACTCAAAGGAGCAGTACCTAAAGTATGACCCATCTACCAGCTCACCCCAAACAAAGACAACACCCTACATGCCTACCTCAAGGAGGCACTTTAGAAAGGACTTATCTGCCCCTCACAGTCTCCTTTTGGCACTGCTGTATTCTTTGTGGCAAAGAAAGACAGTACCCTCCAACTGGCCACAGATTACTGAGCCCTCAATGAAGTCACCATCAAGAATTGGTATCCACTACCACTGATTGACAATCTCTTTGACGCCTTGGGAGGAGCCACAGTCTTCTCCAAGATTGACCTAATTGCAGGTTATAACAAAATCTGCATCAAGGAGGAAGATATACCCAAAACAGCCTTTCACACTAAACATGGATTATACGAGTGTGTGGTACTCAATTTTGGAATGACAAACGCCCCTTCAACCTTTGTGACTTTCATGAACAAGGTGTTTGCTCCCCACATTGAAAAGCATGCCCTATTATACCTGGACAATATCATTGTCTACAGAACTTTGGTATAACAGCATCACAAGGACCTAGAAGCAGTGTTTGCTACCCTGGCAAAACACAAACTGCTAGCTAAGCCCTCCAAATGCCAATTCTTCCGCAAACTGCTTCCCTTCCTGGGACATGTAGTCTCAAAGGATGGCATTAAACCCAATAAACAGAAAATTCAAGCCATCTAAAAAATTTCACCTCCAAAAGACAAGTCAGAGCTCTGCACATTCCTGGGGATGGTTGCCTATGTGTGATGGTTCATCCCTGACTGTGGTGTCCTGACTTTACCTCTTTCTTCCATAAATGGCACTGAATCCAAATTTTTATGGACCCCCAACATGACCTTTTCTTCAGACGCCTTAAGGAGAAACTTACCACCACACCCATCCTAAAATACCCCAAATACAATGGGGAGTATCAAATGGAAACAGACGCTTCCAACACATCCATTTGAGGAGTGCTACAAATCAAGAAATCATGATGGCAACTTCCTGCCTGTAACTTAAAGATCATGCAAACTTACAGACAGTGAGTACCAATACCCTATACACAACAAGAAATTGCTGGCCATCATGCATTGTTTGGTCAAATGATGTTGCTACTTAGAACACCAGGAGAAGTTTACAACCTTGACCAAACACAAATTGCTCATTTATTTTAAATCCTAGGCAAACCTCTCCCGCCAACAAGCACAATGTATGGAACTCCTGGAAAGGTTCAACATGATCATACAGTAAAAACCTGGTAAAGAACTTGCCATGGCAGATGCACTCTTGTGCCTGTACGTTAGAGCCATAAGAGGCAATAATGGGCTTGACCCAGAATGGCCTCTCCTGGTACTCTAAACAAAGGACAATGATTTCCCTCCTGGCACCACTGACATTACAAAGGAGACAGTCATCAAGGGCAAGCATCTATTTGCCAATGTGTACAGGACCTTACACTGTAAAATGACTGATGGAACCACCATCCATTACATCCCTACACATCAACATGTAGACACCATCCTATATTATCAAAGAGACCTAGGAAATACCAAAAGCTGCAACCTCTACATGTTCCTTAAACACAAAGCATGGTGGCTAACCCTATACCAGGATGTCCAGGAAGTCCTAGAGCAATGCAAAGTATGCAAGAAATTTGCAAAAAGGAGACATCCCTCATAAATCTGTACTACCTATCTGCTCACAACTGCCCTTCAAGGTGTGGGCCCTGGACATTGTAGGACCCATTCCAGGGAAGCACAATGAAAAGTAAATACATCCTCACTGCTATTGACTTTGCCACTTGCTGGCCAGTGGCACAAGCAGTGAAATTCCACACAGGCAATGATGTGTGGTGATTCATAGAAAAAGAAATCATCAGCAAGTTTGGAAATCCAGAACTCCTGATAACTGATGGAGGCAAAGAACTGACCTCTGAAGACACCAACGTCTACCTCATCAAAAATGGGTTCCAGCATTGTGCCATATGATCTCGGAAAGCCAATGGACCCATGAACAGCCCCAGAATAACAGCCTCATTTACCCCAGACTATTAGCTCTACTGCTAGGAGACAAGGACTGGTATAACCAACTCTCAACTGTGCCATGCCCTGAATACCGCCAATTGACAAGATCCACAGGAAAGGCCCTTTCCAAATTTGGTCTATGGCACACAACCTAACACCATCCAAGTGCTAGCAGGACCCAAGCTGGAAATGCCAGCCCATGAAGTCTTCCCCCACCTTGAATCCCAAGTCATACAGGCCAACAGCAACCAACTGTGGAAAGAGAGGAGAAATGCCTCCAAAGCCACCTTTGTCCCCATCTAAGACAGACATGAGGGCGGGTGACTAAGTCTGGATAATGAATGCCAATAAGAGCAAATTACAGCCAGAAAAATTGGACCCTGTCATCATTCTAAAGGTAAATGAAAATAACACTTACCTTGTGCAAGGACTTGGAAAACGCAAGCAAGATAAAGTCCTTCATCACAAATGCCTAAGACCCTGCAAAGCAAGACAAAAACAGTGTGATACTGTTCTACCTGCCACTTAGTAACAGCTAGATGCAATATGGTGCCCAGGCTCCTGACAACCCTGACAACCTACCCCAGAGGAGGCCAACCTTCAGTCAGGGGGTGTTAAAACAGCAGGTTCAACCCGCCAGCAAGGTTCTGAGTAAGTGGGTTTGTGACCTGCAATCCAATTACCCAGTCACTTGAAGCCAAGCTAGGAAGTTGACTTGAATTCCCAAATCCAGAAACATGAATAAATGATGATTCCTTACAGTGGATACCTTGTTTTGGTGCTTGAATCATTACTAGGATCAAGCCACCCCTTCATCATCCAGCCATGTGATCAACACAATAAGGTTCCTCTTATACTTGATTCACAATGATTATATAATCACTATCTCACAATAAAGATTATTATCTAGTTCCCAAATATTTTTCCCCTTGTAACTCTGCTAAAACAGCACAGTTACAACAAGCGTAACTGGCATTCTGGCTTGGTAAATTAAAATTGCACCATCAATCTCTTGCTCAGTACTTAAGATGAAAATTCTCTTGTTAACTAATGCTCCAGAAATTTCTTATTTAATTTCAGTAGCAATAGATCACTATATTCTCTTTTTATTAGTTGACTTTCATTTATTGTTAATGCTTCTCATTATGAAGCCACCTAACATCTTTTGTGCCCATTCTGTTTTTATTCAGCTTCTATTGGCTAATGCCAATGTATTGTTTGGTTAACCTGGCCCCATCCTCTGAACCCACAACTAACTATGTGTGATATAGTTTTGGTCCCCATCATCTCCATTCTTCATATGTTGAGCAAGCCCACATCTCTCCTATTATTCAATCAAATTATGCCCTGGTATACCCTTGCCTAGATTAGTATTTACATTACTTTATCAGCAAGATTTCACCATTATTCGGGAAGACTTCATCTTTTTGATCATCTTTTTACCATTCTTCTAGTTAGGATTCCAGTTGGATCTGGTTGATTGGTACCCATTCAGAGCCTTTTTTTCCATTCAGTTGGAGAGCCAGCTTCTAACTCAGAAGATCCTGGCAGGTGGATCAATCAAAGCCAAGTATTTTCTGGCTCAAGAAACTCTATTGCTTACCTGGAAGCTTTGGCAATGTACCCTCTGCCCCCTTTGTTACTGTAAAGGCTGGTCTGCTTTTGCTCTGTGGACGCCATTCTCGCGCGATCCTGTTAGGTATCTTCAGCGTCCAGGCTGTTCTTTACTGCTTCCTGATGCAACAAAAAATTGTGGGTGGGGATTGCTATGATTAGTTGAATGAGAGATATATCAAGATAAAAAAATTAAAAGTTTAATTATGAATTGATAATCTTAAGTAAAAGCTTCTGAATTGAAAGCTCAGGGATTTGACACCCTGTTAGTTTTACTGGGTCTCACCTGGAGAATCAATCAGGTACCCTGACTAGGGGTGTCCTAACACAAACCTTACTGGTTTTTGAGTCTTCAGAATAGGGCATATCATAATCTCATATGTCTTCACTATTCACTCCTTGGCCTATAGACTCTAGATCAGTCAAGGACACAGCAGGCTACATTATAAGTGACAGGTCTCTGATTAACTATATCAATCCAAGATCACACTAGCGCCCTTTTGAGCTCTCAATGGAATAGGTATGTTATTCTATATCACTAAGATCTATCTATTTCTCCAATAATAAGAAGGTCTAAGAAAATTACACTGATGCCTCACCAGTGATATTGTGATTAACCAAAGCACTAAGTTTTTTGCCTTGATGAATGTGGTGCACTATTATTAGAACTATCAATTAATGCCACTGTGGGCATGTCAATTAACTATACATGTACAAGGATAAGCCCATGTGCCCTGCACCAAGTATCATGTGATTAATCCATACTATATTGCATGAATGGCTGACCCTGGGAGTTAAATTGAACAGTATGGTAATGAGAAGACAGGGCAGGCAAGAGTTAAAAGCGCCAGATGTCATCCTGAAAATAGAGCAGCAAGCTTATAAAAGACTGTTTAATAAGGTATTGAAGGACATAATAAGCTATTCAGTCTGTTATACAGTCTCTTTATAATAGGCTAATCTGAATACTAGACCTCTTCTTATCAGTATCTTGTGAGACCTTCTTTATGCCACCTATTCACACTGGACTGCTGTTCCCTTGTTGATGGAAATAAAGATACATTTGATTATGCTCTCTTGTATACACAGCTACCAAACACTGGCATGAGACATTATGTTTCCCACATTATCTGGTGACTATACTGTAAATTTGGAACATAAATGTAAAAATGCAGGATTGTCAAATCCTTGGTCCAAATTTTGAATCACTTTTCAGGATGGCCTTTTTTAATTAAATTGAATTCTTTGTATTTTTAATTGGATTTTTAAAAGTGCAGGAACTCATAGACACTTTGCAAATTTCAAGTTGAACTGCATGTTTCAAATGGACAAAATGATTAACTGAAATCAGATTTGAAGTGTTCAAATCCATCAACCATTCTCATTAAGTCTACTATGTTTTTTGAAATTGCGGGATTGTCAAATCCAAGAACCAAATTTCAAATCACTTTTGAATGCCACTAGTAAACTCAGATATTAACTG